>PVJX010019003.1:0-35610 GCA_004027295.1 Dolichotis patagonum
TCCTCTCCTCTCCTCTCCTCTCCTCTCCTCTCCTCTCTTATCTTGTCTTCTCCTCTCTTCCCTTCCTCTCCTTTCTCCTCCTCCTATCTCCCCTTCTTAACCTTCTTCCTCCCCTTCTTTTTCTCTTCCCTTTCTTTCCCTTTCTCTCTTTCTTTCCCTCTCCATCTCTCCCTTTCTATGACACTCTGACATCACAAATCAGATAAGTACTGGATATTCTTTCAAAACATTTTCCAGTTTTGTCTACATATTAGGCCTTGAGTTCAATTTTGTTAGCTTGAATTTGCTTAGTTATTTAGTCATATTATATTCTATTGGGTTGTTTAGTTGTATTGGGCCACACTAAACACTGTATTCTGAGTAGGTATGGTTGTATATACTTTCTTGTTTAAGTCTCTCCAAAACTCAGCAAAGCATATCATATCACCATGTCAGCAGAAGACTCAGAAAGTTTAAATAACTTAGTGTACATCACAATGCAGAGTTGTAATACAAAAGATAGCTGAAATCATATTTACAAAATTTGTTCTCTGACTCTTCGTGTTATCACATCAGAAGCTAAATGTATTCTTTAAACTGTATTTCGTTTTATGTACTCAAAATCTTTGCCATATATGTTTGTATATAGAATTTTCATTCTATTTGTTAATGAGAAAATTTAATCTCTCTTTCATCACACACCAGATGACACTGTTACATTTACAGTAAAATATTAATAAGCAAGCAACTTTAAAGTATGAGATAAAATTTCTTATTCCTATAAAAATATAGATATGATAGTCTAAGAATTACTTTTCTTACATTCCTATTAACATTTTAATATTTATTTTAAATAATGTGCTGTAGAATTGAATTTATGTCTGTAGTTTTATGAATTTTATCAAATGTGGAGACTCACATAACCACCAGAATAGTCCTGATGCAGTACCCTCATATAACTCTACAAATTCCCTCTTTCCTGTCCCTTTGTAGTGATACATTCACACATCTGTAATTTCTAATATCATTGATTGGAACATCTCCCTATTTTTTGGTCACCTAAGAGCTATAAAGATAATCATATAGCATATGACTTCTTAACACTCACTTCTTGAAACTTCCTCACAATGGCTGAGATCCATACATTGCATGACTCAGTGGACCAGTGCCTTTTATTGCTGAATTGCATTTGATTGCATAGATGTGCCAGTTTGTATGTCCTGTAACTCACTGAAGGTCATAGCAGTTGTTGATAAATGTGATGCCATCTATTATTAACATTTGTGTACTATCTTTTATGTGGGAATGTGCTTTCAAATCCCTTGAGTTAATAACAAGCATTGAAGTTTCTAGGTAAGTATGTGCCTCAATTTATTGCCAAATTGGCCAATTTTTTCTTTCAGAGGGGCTTAATAGTTTAGCTTGTTTGTGACATTCAGTTACTCTGCAATACTTCCAGCATTGGCATTATCTGTTTTTTTCATTTTAATTATTTCACCACGTATATACTGCTATCATAAAATGGTTTTAATTTATATTTCTGTATTGGTTATTGATATGTTGATGCATATTTCTTGCTTGGGTTTGTTTATTTAAGTGTGTCTTTTCTTGATAAAATTATTTAATTTTGAAAGGCCAATTTATTGTTTATTTTATAATTTATATTTTTCTTTCATGTATACATACTATTTGTTTTTTCTGGCTTGCAGATATATTGTTCCACTTTTTCTTCTCGATAAAGTTCTGAAACATTTTAAGCTAATTTTATACAATTAGTAAGATGTGAGCTAATATTGATTTTCAAATATGTAATTCTGATTGCTCTAACATGATTTGTTGACATTATCTTAGCATTTTAATCAATAAATTGGCCATATTTATGTATTCCTACATTTAGATTCTGTACACAGTAATACTGATATATTTTCCCAATTTCTAGTAAGTGTTATAAACAAGTAGCATGATTCCTCCAAATTCATTTGTGACAAAATTCTTTGGACTGTTTAAACTACTTTGAATAATGAATTTTATGGTAACTGTGATTGAACTCACAACTTTGTGTTTGCCAGGTAGGTGCTTATGCCACTGAGCTAAATCCCCAGCCCTTTCTTATCTAAATACAATTTAAACACTTCTAGTGGGACTGTAATGAAAACAAAGCTACAGATCAGCTAATGGAAAACTCATTAATTTGAATTGTACTATGTAGGAAATCATTCTGTCCCTACATTTATTTCTATCCTCCTTGATCTTTTTAGCTGCGTTTTACAGATTTTTGTCATTTAGATCTTACATGCATCTTCTTAGAATTACCTAATAATTTTATTTTACAAACTGTAAATTTTATTTTCTTTTTATTTATTTATTTTTTTTATTTTACAGAGAATAAAACAAAAGAGAGCAGAACAAAGCAGATCAGAACAGAACAACATAAGCAACACAACACTTTACAATAAGACAACCGGACATTAACAGTAACTATCAAACTATATCTTTCTCTGTTATAGTTGAGCATAATTTCAAATACAATAATATCAAACATAACACAATAGTATAAAATCATTCAAGAGAGTGAAAGAATTACAGGACATTTTGAACCGAATAATTTTGATCAATGGCTACTATAATATCTCATTTTGAATAAAAAGATTTGTTTATACTATCACATATATTAAAATCCCAGTAAGACAACATGATAGAACCGATGGTAATAGCAGAGTAGAAGCATGGTAGGACTTCTAAGGAAGAGGATATTAAATCAGCAATGGCTGCCATAATGTTTTATTTTCTTCAAAACAGCTGTTCATACCATCACGCATAATAAAGTCAAACAAAACAGAATAAAACCATTCCAACTGATGAATGAAAACATTGAAAGGCTTCAAAGCAATGAAATGGGGAATCATGATTACCATACAATCTTATATACTCTTACCAACTCTCATACTAGGGAGACTATATGGTATTTACACATGTGAGTTTGGTTTATTTCGCTTATGAGTATCGTCTCAAGTCAGTCCATTTATTTATAAATATCTCAATGTTATCATTCTTTATAGCTGAGTAGTACTCCATTGTATAAAAATACCACAACTTTTTTATCCATTCCTCAGTTGATGGCCACTTAGGTTGTTTCCAAGATCTGGCTATTACAAATTGTGCTGCTATAAACATGGGTGCACATATATCACTGTGGTATGATGTTTTCAGTTCTTTTGGGAATATGCCTAGAAGCGGGATAGCTGGGTCAAATGGGACTTCCATACCCATCTTTTTGAGGAATCTCCAGACTGACCTCCACAGTGGTTGCACCAGTCTACACTCCCACCAACAGTGTAGAAGAATTCCTTTTTCCCCACAGCCTCTCCAACACTTGTTGTTGGTAGTGTTTTCTATCTTGGCCATTCTTTCTGCAGTGAGATGGATCCTCAGTGTGGTTTGAATTTGCATTTCTCTCATGACTAATGATGATGAACATTTTTTTCATGCATTTATTTGCCATTCGTATTTCTTCATCTGAGAACTGTGTATTCATTTCAGATGCCCATTTTTGGATTGGGTCTTTGAATTTTGAGGGTCTGATTTTTTTTAATTCTTTATAAATTCTAGACAAAAGTCCTTTGTCTGATGTGCTGTCTATGAAGATTTTTTTCCCCAATTTGTGGGTTTTCTTTTCACTCTGCTGGAAACCTCTTTTGACATGCAGAAACTTTTTAATAAGATGTGGTCCCAGTTATTGATTCTGGGAAGTACTTCCCGTGTACTTTGGTTCTTGTTCATGAATTCTCTTCCTACTCCTATATCTTTGAGGTTGTTACCTACTTTGTCTTCCAGCAGTTTTAGTGTTTCTGTTTTAATATTTAGATCTTTGATCCATTTAGATTTTAGTTTAGTGTATGGTGATAGCCATGGGTCTAGTTTTAGTCTGCTGCACATGGATAGCCAATTTTTCCAGCACCATTTGTTAAAGAGACTGTCATTCTTCCAGCGAGCATGTTTGGCCCCTTTATCAAAGATGAGGTGGTTGAGTGAGTTTGCGGTTGTGGTTGTATCTTCCAATCTATTTCACTGATCCTCGGGTCTGTTTCTATTCCAGTACCATACTGACTTTATGACTGTAGATTTGTCGTATAATTTTAAGTCGGGGATTGTGATGCCTCCTGCCTTGCCTTTGTTGCTTAGAATTGCATTTGCTATTCTAGGTCTCTTCTGGTTCCAGATAAATTTTAGGAGTGATTTCTCTAGATCTATGAGGTACGTTAGTGGTATTTTGATTGGGATGGCATTGAATCTGTAGAGTAATTTTGGGAGAATGGCCATTTTTACAATGTTTGTTCTTCCTATCCATGAACACGGGCTGTCTCCATTTGCTGAGGTCCTCTTCGATTTCCTTTTTCAGGGTATTATAATTTTCACAGTATGGCTCTTTTACTTCTTTCATGAGATTAATTCCTAAGTATTTCATTTGTTTGGATGCTAGTGTAAAGAGTGTAGTTTCTCTTATTGCTCTCTCAGTAATTTTGTTGTTAGTGTATAGAAATGCTATTGATTTTTGTGTATTGACTTTGTATCTGGCTACCTTGCTGAATTTGTTATTTATATCTAGGAGTCTTTCAATGGAGTATTGGGGGTCTTCAGTGTAAAGTATCATGTCATCTGCAAGTAATGATAATTTAACTTCCTCTTTTCCTATCTTTACTCCTTTTATTTCTCTTTCCTGTCTTATTGCTCTGGCTAGTATTTCCAGTACTATGCTGAATAGCAGTAGTGATAATGGACATCCTTGTCTTGTGCCTGATTTTAAGGTAAAGGCTTTCAGTTTTTGACCATTCAATATGGTGCTGGCTGTTGGTTTGTCATAGGTGACCTTTACCGTATTGAGATAAAGACTCTCTATTCCAATTCTCTGTGAGGTTCTTAAGATGAATGAGTGTTGGACTTTATCAAAAGCTTTTTCTGCATCTATAGAGATGATCATGTGGTTCTTCCTTTTGAATCTATTGATATAGTGGATTTTTTTTTATTTGAAAGACAATAAAACAAAAGGGGGCAGTGCAGAGCAGATCAGAACAGAGCCACATAGGCAACACAGTACTTTACATTCAGTCAACTGTACATCAACAGTACCTAACACCATATCTTTTACTCTGCTATAGTTGAGCATAGTTTCTAATACAACAATATCAAACATAACACAGTACTATAAAGCCATGCATAGAGTGAAAGAATTACAGGGCTTTCTGAACCACATAACAGAAAATGTTCAATGGGTACTGTAATATCTCATTTTTGATAGAAAAGAAAAAAAATTTGTTTGAGCTATCACACATCTTCAAATTCCAATAAGACACAATGTGATAGAACCAATGGTAGTAGAACAAAAAAAAGCATGGCAGGACTTCTAAGAAGGATAGTATTAAATCAGCATTAGCTGGCATAATGTTTTCTTCAAAACAGCTGTTCTTATCATCACGTATGATATAGTCAAACAAAACAGGATAACACCATTCCAACTGATGATTGAAAACTTTGAAACACTTCGAAGCTGTGAGATGGGGACTCATGCTTACCATAAAGTCTTATATACTCTTATCAAATCTCATATTAGGGAGATTATATGGTATTTACACTTGTGAGTTTGGTTTATTTCACTTAGGAAAATGGTCTCAAGTCGTGTCCATTTATTTATAAATACTTCAATGTGATCATTCTTTATAGCTGAGTAGTACTCCATTGTATAAAAATGCCACAACTTTTTTATCCATTCCTCAGTTGATGGGCACTTAGGTTGTTTCCAAGATCTGGCTATTAAAATTGTGCTGCTATAAAGATGGGTGCACATATATCACTGTGGTATGATGTTTTCAATTCTTCTGGGAATATGCCTAGAAGTGGAATAGCTGGGTCAAATGGGATTTCCAGACCCAGCTTTTTGAGGAATCTCCAGACTGACCTCCACAGTGGCTGCACCAGTCTACACTCCCACCAACATCAGTCTTCTAGTGTTATTGCAATTTTAAAGAAATATTTTATTCGTTCACTTATTTTTTAAGGAACACCAAAGTGAGTCTTCATTTTAGCAAGGACATGCATTACAGCGGTAGAAAGAGTGAGGCCTCCTAGACTAACTGGTGGTGCTGCTTATGCAGCAGTTGAGGCTGGTGTCAGCCAGGGAGAGATGGGCTGAAGTCAGAGAATGAGCCTTGCGGTGAGGGTTGGGTTTGTAAAAAGGGGCCCAAATTCTACCCTCTCAAAAGTACATTTTTGAAATTTGATTTTTAAAAATTTTTTTAGAATTTTATTTAAAGAGAAAAAAAGAAACAAAATAGAAAAAGGGTAGAAATAATACAGAATTTCAAAAAAAATAAGAAATGACTAGGTGATAAATTACATATTGTCTCCTTAGAAATAGTTGTTCATGTTACAAAATTAAGGCATATGAAGTGGACATTCAAACAGTGAGGCTGCAGACAGTTCTGTTCAACGATCCAAAAAAATTTAGTAATACTGTTGTCAATCCTACACACTTAAACATACATGCATTTATATCCTTTAGAGCACTTTCTTTCCTACCTCTTGCTTTTTAAGTCCATTATCTTTTTAGTTATATCATGTTTCTGCTTGCTCAGTGTCTTATTGATCTGTTTTGTTGTTGTTATTTCCTTTTTAATCACCTTATATAATTCTGTTGTTTTGTTTTTGAGTTTCTCCTCATCCATGTCACATGGATCTTCTTTGGTGGAGTTGAGAATTTTTGGAGGTTTTTTTTTTTTTTTACCTTGTTTTCTCATGTTCTATTGGTTTTTTTTATTTAATTTTTTATTAACTTGGAGGTAGTAATATACAACAAAACAGGATGGAAGAAAGCCAATTGAGATAGTGTAGTGAAACTGGTTAAAAAAAAATCACAGCAAGTAAGGGGGAAACAGTAATAGGCACCATTGTATATCTTGTAATCTTCACAGTAGTTGTTCTTTCAATCAGGTATAGCAAAATCGAAAGAAATACACAATATTGTAGAACTTATCCAAACAGAATATTGAATAGAGCAACACCATTAATCAGGACAAAGCAAAACAGCGATTAAAAATATCTGCCTTCAAAGAGATAGTCGAAGGAAATTCCCCCCACTCGCTGCATTACATACCGTCAAGCTCCCAAGAGATACCCAGATCCCTGGATCCCACTTGCTAACTGGGGGGGGGGGATAGCTTTGACTCTAAGCCAGTGCCCCAGTAGGCAGCAGGCTGGTTGCTGGCTTGCTCAGCACCTTATGTTCCAACATGGCGGGGATCTCAGGAAACGCTGTTGCTTCTTGCTTCTTGCCCTGGTGCGGCTGTGGCTTGAAATTTGATTTTGTACCCTACAAATTTTCTAAGCTCAGGCTTTGTTTTATAGTTTTTTGGTTTTTTTTTTCTTTAGATTTTCTCTTTTCTTTCTTTCTTTCTTTCTTTCTTTCTTTCTTTCTTTCTTTCTTTCTTTCTTTCTTTCTTCTTCCTTCCTTCCTTCCTTCCTTTCTCTCTCTCTCTCTCTCTCTCTCTCTCTCTCTCTCTCTCTTTCTTTCTTTCTTTTTCTTTTTGATAAAGGGCATCAAACTCAGGACCTCACATTTGCCAGGCTGGCACTGTGTCGCCAGCCCTAGATTTTTTTCCTTTAGATCTTTGTATGTGAATTAATACACCATCAGCAAAGCGAAAATTTCCATTTTTCATTTTATGAAATAATCATTCCCCTGTACGTACTGTATTGTGTTTTGTAGTTCCTTTCAAAAATTTTCTTTTGGCTTTAATTTTCTGCTAAAAAATTATGATTTTTCTGGATGTATATTTCTTTGGGGCTTCCTGAGTTTTTTAAAAATGTAGATTTATCTAATTTTTATTTATTTTGCAATTTGAGAAGGTTTTTGCTTCTGTGTGTAAATAGTAATATTAGCAAGTTGGCAAAATAAGATGTATTAGAAAATTTTTATTTTACATTAGTGTCTGTTGATTGATTAATTGATAGTCTCATTTTAATGAAGTATAGAATAAAGATATTCATGTTAATATAGCATTTTATTTTGTAATATATACTTGCATAGATTTTCTTATTTTGGAAATTTGCTAATTTTATTGTTATAAACATGACATCACATACATTCTTCTGAAAATATTAAAATAGAAAAACGTTTGGAGTTATACATCTTTTATTTTCAAAATTAAGTTTATTTTAGAATATCTTTTTTTAGAAATACTGTAGCAATGAGGAATAATAATGTTAGGAAGACTCAGCAGTAGTAATATTCAGAAATAAACTATTTTAATATTAGATTCAAGCATTGTAATGATGTGATCAAATATAAAGAATAATTATTTAATAAAATATTGAAAACATTTCAGTTTTTGTTAAAGATTCCAATTCAATGTTCTTAATGTTCAATAGTGTGTCTTCTCAGAGATCTAAGGGTCATATAAATAAAATGTACATATTTCAGTATGTTTTATGTTTTCTGATTACATATATAATATATATATATATATATGGCATGTACTTATGTTAGAGAAAATGAGTGACTTACCATTATAATTAAAGTGTCAAAAATTCAAAGACAGAAATGAGCTCAATATGTCGTTCTTGACTTTATTTCAAAGAACACAGCATTTTTTTTTTGTTAGATTGTGTTTACTTTAGTATCTTGTCATGTTTAAATGGTAAGACAAGGGATTACAAACTTCTCACTAATACCAGGAAAAGTGCTGGTCTCTGTACATTTAATATTTCATCTTGAGAAATCCCATTAGAAAATAGATAAAGCAAGTAACATTAAAGTCGCTGTGAGCTTGACGCTCTTAGTCTGTGACAGTTTTCATTTTACCAACAAAGATAAATGAAAGAGCAAACATTGTAACATAACAATGATCACTTTATCAATGTCAACTGCAAATAAAAGCATCAATTTAGAATACATGTTTAAAAATATTAGAATTTATTAGGATTTGTATCTTGTTCATTAAAACAAATTACAAAATTTTTTCTGTCATTAGTGCTACAGAACTGGTGAGCAAAAAAAAATTATTTTAGGTAGATTTTGTATATTATTCTTGAAATTGTCACAAAAATTTAATTAATTTTATGAGTGTTATTAATATCCCAGTTTATTTTAATGAGCAGTTAAATACTTATATTAATCTATGGCACAAAATGATCTTATTACCTTAGAGTTGATAAAGCATTTATAGAAAGTAGCTATGGTTAGGGAACTAAAGGAAATAAAGTTTCCACATGAAATATTCTTATAGGTAAAACATTCACTTTCCAGATTTTTAAATTGATTTTCTCAGCTTTTATTTAAAACCAGTATCATTAAAAGAGATTGCACTCATTATTATTTTTCTCAAATTATTTTGAATAGAAGTATTTAGCAAAATTTACTATAGGATCATATTTAAATATTTAATGAAAGAAGTATTTTCTTGCAACAGAATAACAAATTCTAATTAAAATACTTTTCAGCTTATTAATTATTTAAACCAGTTCTGATAATTTATAGGAAGACAAGAATTTTTGAAATAAAGTATAAATAACTAAATAATACAAGCCTCCATTTTTACAGTATGTAAACAAAAACTTTTATACTTGAATTTCACATCGATTTCATTAGATATTTTGATAAATGTAAACTAATGTTTCTATTCCTCTATAAACTCTTAGATTTTTCCATAGAGATAATTATCAAATATTTATCCTTCCCTCTTCAATTATTTGGAGAATATGAGCTCATTTTCTGTGGCATATATAATCTATAATATTTAATTATAATATTAATTATGTTATGGACAGCTGGCCTGTTGTGTGATATAGAATCAATCAATATTATGTCTTATTTAAATCTTAAAAAAGATGAACTATCAGCAATACATTATTGGCTTTTTTTTTGAATTTTATCTTTTCTAAACTAAATATATCTCTCATATTTTCTGAGGTTTTTTGTATGTAAAAAAAGGGCAAAAAAACTCCAAAAGCTCCCTGAAGTGGCGCTCTTGAATTTTGAGCCAATTTGCTTTTTAGGCAAGTTAATGTCTCTCTCCTTTGTTCTGAATGCACAAGTTTCAGAGTAAACTCTGCTTTAATTTTCACTATTTACTGAACTAATCCTCTCGATGGTTTGAAATAGTTTTATTATGTTTTTCTTTGCTTCACACTGAGACAAATTTGGAGTTCAGTACTTATTCTTAATCTCTGCCTCTCTTAACACTGTATTTTTAGGAGATAAACAGAGGTTAATATAGTGCATATTGCTATTTGCAAAGTGGTTGCCCAGATTACAAGACACAAGCATGAAACATGATCAAAAAATGAAAGCACAAACTATTGTTTTTGAAGAACTAACAAAGATTGGTAATATAATTTTATATATATATATATATATATATATATATATATATATATATATATAATGATAATGTGTATATATACATATATATACATTCACTTTCTTTTCTCTCATACCAGTTGTTCTTTCCTTTTGATCAATATCTTCTCCTTTTACTTTCATAATATTGATTGTACATTTTGGATCCTATTTACTCTTTCAGTGTTTTACACTAGCAAGACAATGTGGTGTTTACACATGCAAGTCTTATTTCACTTATGAGCATGGTCTCAAATTTCATCCATTTACCTATAAAAGCCTCAAGTTTATCCTTTTTTCTAACTGAATAGTACCACATTGTATAAAAATGCTACATCTTTTTTATTCATTCCTCAATTGATAAGCATTTGGGTTGTTTCCAAGATTTAGCTATTACAAATTGTGCTGCTGTAAACATGGGTTCACATATATTGCTGTGTTATGACGTTTTTAGTTCTGAGAAAATACCCAGATGGGAAGTAACTGGATCGAATGGAACCTTCAAACCCAGCATTTTGAGGAATCTTCATGGTGATTTCATTTTACAACATATTTCCATAGATATTGAGATTTTTACATCAAAACAGATACCCTACATGAGCATGGCACCTTCTTCCACAGGTTACAATTTTCTGTTATCACACTCATCAACCTACTTTGTCTTCCTTCTCCATTTTTTTCTTCTCTTCCTTTCTTCCCTCCTTATCACTGATGCTAAAACCTTCACCAATAAAATTTTAGATAATTATGGTATTTAAATAGGCACGGACATTTTGCAGACAAAAACATTGCAAGATAATATTTTCCCCTACTCAACCTTATAAATACTGAATTCACTTTTGACATGTAATGCATAGCAATTTCTGTGATAAATTTAATAAAGAAAAATAAAAATTTTACTAAGTAAGCAGTCCTTTTTTAAATGCACATATCAATAAATTCTAATTATATATAAATTTAATAAATAAAATTAATGTCATACTAACACAGCAACCCCTTTTAAATACACATTTCAATAATTTCTAACAATTTTTACATGTAAGCACTATCATATTTAACATACAAACATTATCCATTACCTGAAACTTTCTCTTCTGCTTTTTTCTAGCTAATTCTACACTACTCATTGTTAAATTAGACAATGACTTCTCAGCTTTCTATCACTATAAATTATATTTGCATGTTTTTGAATACCATAACATTTGGAAGACTGCTATCCTATTTAAGTGTTTGTTTCAAGTGAGAGAGAGTCACAGAGAAAGACTTCTAGAATTGCTTCAGAAAGCAGTAGAAAGAATGATGGAGGGAAAAGTTTGTTTGAAATGAGGAAGAATATTTTAAGGATATTGATGGTAAGTTGTCTTTTATGGTAATACATTTTATAGGCATTTAAAAATTCATTTTTGATCACATGTAGTAGAGTATAGAATTTATGTTTGTAGCTTTTTAAAGTCAATGTAATGTTCTTTATATTCATTCATGTTGTTTCATGTAGCAAATAGCTACCTTTGATTTTTTTTATTAATTATCTATGGGGTGGAATTCCATAATTTGTATTTTTAATACTCACTATATTTTTCAGCTGAACCTCACTTGTAAACAAGTGTTTATACTGTTTTGTTTCAATATTCTGAGGGAAAACATATGGATGGAATTGTGGAGACATAGTAACTGTACATGTAGCTTTATCAGAAGCTTCTGGACTATGTTTCAAAAATTTACCTTTACAAGAACATAATGTGTGACAATTTCAGTTGCTCCATGTCCTTATTAATATCTGTTTTCTCCTCTTATTTTTATTGATGGTGATTTTTTTATATATGTACAAGTTTGAGCACTTTCTTCTTGAATAATGAAATCTTTTAAATACTATTTTGGTAGTATTCAATTCTAATTGCTACATATTTTAATAAATATAATTGCAAACCTATATGGATTATTTGCATAAGTGTCTTTTTCTGTAATGTTTTAGATATGAATATACATTGTATTTTCCAATTACTCCTGTACCAATTTTTTTAGAAAAATAGCCGGTCAATTTCTGCTAAATATCCTTCCATTGGGATTACACTGAATGTGTAGATCAACTTTCTGATCTTTCACTCTCTATACATTTAAATTTTTGATCCTTTGTCTTAGAATTTTTATCTGTTAAGTTCAATCTTTTATAATTTCTTTTGAGTGTCTTGTAATTTTCAGTTCACATGAGTTGTACACACTTTTAAAACATATTCTTAAGCATTTCATATTTAGGTGTTACTTTAAATTGTTCAATGAAAATTTTATTTATTTCTGGTTTGTTGAATGGTCTCTCAATGTCTTGATTTTGCAATGGTCACTTATTAATACTGACAACATATAAAATTTCCTTTAAGATTTCAGTGTACTCAAGTCTTTCTTCTATAGATGTACTGAATTTTAAATTTCTTTCCATCTTTTATATCCTTGCTTTTTATTTTATTTTTTCTGCATTATTTCATATATAAGCAACTCTGGTAAAATTTAGATTATAAATACTTACAGTTGATATCTGATTTTCTTTCCCTGGTTTTTAGTCTTGTTAATACCACCTATCTGATGGGAAAACCTTCTTATTCTATCTTATTTTCTGCGAATGTTCAGTATAAATAATGATTAAATTGTCTACTGATTGCTTCTGCCTGTTGAGAATATGTTTTTTCTTTTAATTCATTGCAAATCACTTTGACCTTTAGAAATGTAAGCTACCTTTCATTCTTATGACAGTATCTTCTTGATGGACATGATATTGCTGTTCAAAGTGTATTTATTTGCCGTATATTTTCATTCATCAAGAAAATTACACATTTAATGTAATTAGAGATAAAGACTTTAACTTTGTATATTGAAGATTACTTTTATTAAAGGTGAATTTCTTAAGTAAATATTAAACTACCTATAGTTTCACTTTATGAAGTAATTTTATAATACAAATATAACAAAGGAGGGCCAGAGATTTCTAGGTCAGTGGCTCAAGTGCTTGCCTGGAAGGAAGGACTCATGAGTTCAGTTCGATCCCCAGTACCAAAGAATGTGTGCCTTTGTTGATTTCATTGGTATAAGTTTTTATAAATTTTATTTTAAAATCCTCTTTCTCTCTCAATATTCATAATTACTATTTATTTTTAGTCTTCTGAAATCATAATCTATCTAGAAGTACATCAATTACGTTGACATTGGGAAGAGGTTTTGTTTCCATTAATTTTCCCTATTGTCTGTTCACTTTTATTGATTACACTTTAGTTTTCATAACCTTTCCTTTGTTTCTAGCTTAACTTGCTTTTCTCATTTATGTAGCAGAAACTTTATTGAATTCAGATGGCCTTTATACTCCAATACATCTATGTGAAGTATTAATAACTTTTGAGCTGTACCTTCCATAAAATTTACAAATGTTGTTATGTTTTTTTTCATATGTTAAAATTATTTTGTAATTTGTTTTGTGGAATAATCTTAGAAACATGGGTTATATTACTGCACATTGGCCTCATTATTATGGTTTGTGTTAGGATGTCCCCTCCAAAGCCCATACAGTCATGGAAGTGACTGGGTCTAGTGTGTGTGATTGGTTCATTGACTAGCGCTGAGATTGGTGGTATGAGCTCTGCACCTGCCCAGGGATGGGTAACGAGCATACAGCATAAAGGAGGAAAGGAAGTGTACTGCTCCCCTTCTGCTCTTTCTCCTCTTGTTCCTTGTAGTCCCGATGAAGGTTTGCCCCTGAGTCATGCTACCATGCCTTGGAGCCAGTCAAAACCTCCACAAAGCTGTAAGCTAAATAAGCCATTCTCTCCTTCGTTTTGGGCATCAACTGTTTTGTCTCAGCAATGAAAGAAAAGTAACCAAGCCACTCATAGTGTTCTGTGCTGCAGACTACTGTTTACTTAACCTCCTGAAAGCATGAGCTTCCTCTTTTAAATTGTGGGTGTTAGGTATTGTATCTCAGTGACAAAAAAGCAGACCAATACCACTACATTCTTTCAAAAGACATTATTGTTCAAATGGGACAGTGTAATATATTGCATTCTTCTGATAATTAAAAACAAACATGTAGTCTTTAGTATCAAACCAAATACTATGAGCACTGAGTTGTTGGCTACCTTAATGTCTGATTTTTAATTTCAATATTATTTTGGATTTAAATATTTCTTGTTTCTGTGAGTTTTTGTTTTAAAATATGCTGCAAATTTTCTTTGCCTATATTATATATACAATGTATTTGTAAAAACCTAGCAGATTTTCATAAATTTTGACTGGCTACGAGTCTTTACCATTTTAAATCTTTCCTTTATGACTTTGATATTTAATATCTTTTGGGTTATATTATGCTTTCTCACTGCATTTAATATATGCTTCATTCACTTTTGTAAATTTTTATTTATTGCAAAGCACAAATTTCTGTGGATGCGTACACTTTATTACTTTTCATTATTCTTAGTCACATTGCATTGTTACAAGAATCTGTTTCTAAGAAACATGTGATATATTTATTATTGCTTTTAGTAATACAATTTACAAATATTTTTTCATGTTGAAAAAATAATTCTACTGGAATTTTAAGTTCTCATAGACTATGAGGTAACACAAACTGTAGATATATGTAAAACATATTGATTTAAATGGCCACAGGGGACTCACACTCACTGTTGAATGTGATCTTGCTCTGTCGCACCTCTACTTCAGTGAAGTGTGAGCCTTGGTAGCCATGGGAGTCCTGTCTCTTTCAGAAAATTTAACACCTGAAAACCATGCAAAGGTTTGATGTCCTAGGACTGCTGCTCTTGTTGTTAAGTTCTGCTACATTCTTTGCTATTATCCGCAGTTTCCAGTTTATCCTGTAGGTGGAAATGGGTATCTCTTGCTCCATAAAGCTTTTCCAGTTACTATGATTAAACCAACTTTACACATATATATGTTAAAAGTACTCATAAATATCCATTATCACAAAGATGTTGCAAAGTAGATTTGGTGTCCTATTTATTATTATTTTTTACTATTAGTGGTATACATACAATCATTTTCTTATTACTTTGATGGTTATTTTAAATATACTCTGCTTATTTTATTTTTTATAATTTTATCTAAAATTTGCACAACTTATACTTTCTATTAAAGTGCACAAATTTATAAGACATCAATAGCTGGAGACATGAAGTATAAGAGCAGTAATTAATATCTATGTGTTTTGAAAAAATATTAATCACTGGAATTTTGTTATTTAGTAGTATAGAAGAGCCTTGATTGGGTCATACTTGAAATGATATCACTTGAATTAATTCAGGAAGATTTCTAGGACACCCATATTTTTAAACCTTACAGAAATGATTGAAATGACCATCAGATTGTTTCTGTCTTAGGAGAAATTAGTATTACTCTATCTAAAGAGAGTGATTCATATAAGTATGGCAATTTAAAAGAGAATAAGATATGAAAGGTGAAACAGAATGAAAGTAAAATTGTGCCCACATTTTGCAGAGATGTAAAGTTCAAAGGAATATTCCTAGAAAGTGTACTAAAGTAGCCATAGTCTCCAACCTATTAAATTAATTTCATAATAGTATCATAAACTTCAATGTCTCATCAATCAAAATAAAATTTTGAGTATATCTTTCATAAATTCCAAAATTATCAAATAGGAATTCAAATAGACTATTATTTCTAATTCATTATAACTAGAACAATCAAAATATGAGAATCATTTTCTAGCAGGGAAAGCAAGACATACAAATACATTTCAAGAATAGATAACAGGTGCAACAAATAAGGATCTGTGAGATGCTTTTCATACTATTTCATCAGGGAGTTACTTTGTGAAAAATTGATCATTACTCATTTTCATATTTCAATTCCAAATTAAGTTAGTGGATAATTAATTTTTTGTTTTAAAATATGCCTTGATTTTCAGTAACCATTGAGGATGTTTTAATTTCAGGTTTTTAGGTGGTACTTTACCTCATGGATTTTATTGATAATACCTGAATCTTGGAGCAGAAATGATTTTTTTAAAATGTGTGTATAAAACCAATGTGAAGTCTAAAACACCCAATATTGTATTAAAAGGTGAACATATATGCTTGTCCATTGACATTTTATGACTATTCGTTTAGCTCAGTAATATTTTAACACTGAAAAAATAATATCAATATACTTTAAGAATTAAAAGCAAATATTTATTTTTAAATAGTCTTCTGTTTCTTCCCCAGCCACCTGTGTGATCCCCAAGGTACTCTCCTCTCTGTACATGTATCTTAAACTCTAAGGCAGTAACATAAATAATAATAATATTCAATGAGCTGGAAAAATCAGCAAGTAGTCTATTTATTTTCACTTAGAAGATTAGAACTGTTATTAAATTGGTGGTGGAAATTTAGTAAAATATTAAAGATGCCATTAAGTAAATATACTCTCAATTACTGACACTAGAAACTCCTCTAGAAATGCTTACAAAAATGTGCAAGAAGGAAAAAATTGTAATGATCTATCTCAGTCAAAATTTAAAATATTGGTTGTATCTGTTTATGTATTGAAGATTTTTATGCAGAAATGTTTCTGGAAGACAAGGGCCTGAGAATTGATAAAATCAAAAAATGTATTACCTTAATGTTTTCATATATGATTCATTGACCAGGTGATAGCTGTATAGTGATTAATTTTTAAATGAAAAATATTGTTCAGGTATTTCAGAAAATGCTGCATGTAAAGGAGAAAGCTCATAAACAGGCAAGTGATGTCTGTAAAGTACAAATACTTAAGTTACATTCATTCATATGCAGTGGTCATATCAATTCACTGATTGACAGAAATAAGGAAGAGGACCTTCATGTTTGGATAACACCAGATGAATAATTTTTATTGTGTTTATCCAAAGGATTTCTAGAGTCTTTGATAATAATTCATGTGTAAAATACAGGTGATCTAAGGGTTTTACTGGCATCTAGCATCAAGTCAGACTTCTTTTTGTAGAATTCATTATTATTTGCCAATTATTTTCTCCTTAATTTCTTTTAAAAAATCACAAAATCAAACATAGGATATTATTAGTCTGACTCTTCTATATGATGACCTTATTTGGGAAATAATTAGTTGCAAAGACATATTATGATCATCACAACATTTCTAAAACAACACAAACTATGTTAGATAATAGAAGCTGGTTTGCAGACATTCATGCATGAAGTTGCATAAATTTTTACTGTATTAAAAATTTTGCTCAGGACACTGGATAATGATATTAAATGATTTCTGAGAATTTATAATTCATTGCTCACCACTACTTACAGTTTTTAGTGTTCACTTTAGGTTATTGATAACTAAATTAGTAGATTTTGTGAAATGTATAATGTAGATAAAAAAAAAGCACATCTATTTTGGCATTAATGAACCTTCCAACTAACTTGCCTTCTCAGTGATGGGTTGCATTTTAAGCTTTATATTATCGATAGTGTCATGCTACACTAATTTAATTTATCAAGAAATATATCTATTTCATACTTTATTTGAATAGCCATATTCTATAATACAGAAAGTTTGGAAACTGGACATCAATTATCTGATTTTTCTCTTTTAATTTATTATACCATGTCTTGTTTCAAATTGAAATGGAAAAGTACCACTCTCTTCAAGTAACTCTAGCTTTTTCCCTAATGATCCGATAAATTAGTGCTTGTTTGATGGGTGTATATACTGCTTTTCCAAACGCAATGGGAAGTTGCCAGTGCTTTTATGGAGAGGCAATATTTTCTCTAGCTCTGAATTTCTCAAAGGAGCAGCAGTTAATATGGTATTTTCTGTAACAATTAAATTAAAGTGCTAGAGATTTGTTTCTGCATACATTGAATTTTTTGATTAAGTAATGCCTTAAAGGGACATTTTAATAAGGTAAATGCACTACCTGCATGTACCACACTTCACTGGTTAAATGATGAGTGGTTCCCTATCATTACATTTTCAAGGAAAAATGATGGATACACAAGCTTTATGCAGTAGGGAAAATACATTCATTTGTGTGGGTCAATTCTCAAATTGACAAAAAGAATGTTTGTACTATTATACAGAAAAATACTACTAAAATTATAGATGATAAATATTTGTATAACCTAGAAAAAATTAAATGGCATCCCTGAAAAAAGTAAAGGTTAAAGAGAACACATATATATTCCAGAAATAAAAGTCTACATAGTATGGCATGCATTTCTCAATTCATGATGTGTATTACCTGAATTTAAGGAGGTTCCTGTTAAACCAAAGCACAAATAAAGCAACTTCACTGTAATATGGGAGATTAATTTTGAAATCCAGGTTAACATTCAAATTCAAGCAGTGGCTTGCAGAATATTTATACATTCTGTGAAAAAATTCCATGAAAGAAAAATATTCTGTATACAAATTTAAAAGTCTTCTGCTTATGGACACAATGGAGTTGCTGGCACCACACTTGTCTTCCTACTGGGTATCTAGGAAATTGGTAAAATACATTTCAAAAGAAATAATTTCCTCACATGTGTATAATTTCTCAAAAAAGGGGAACTTTAATGTTAACCCCTTCCTTCTATAGTTTGCTTGGCTTTCTAGTGAGAGATAGCTTCTAGATAAACAGCCTTGTCGGATTAAGCAGTAAGAGTTTACAGAGGGAAAAGCTCCTTATTTTGCCAGACAGAACCAAAGATGAGGACCATATACAAAAAAAAAATCTCTAAGATTTGAATGAGAACTCCCATGAATTTATTTCCCAATAATGAGCTGCAAATAAGAAAAACAAAATCCTCTTGGAATAAATAAGGAAAACTAGAGAGACACAAGGTGAACAAACCTAAATCACAATACTGGATTAGAACACTGCAGTGTGCTGATAATTTGGGATGGAAAATTATCACTGACCTCTGATGCACGTAGTTTGTGCATTATAAAGATTATGCCTACCAAGCCTGAATTGTTTCTAAAATGAAGCCTATCCCACATTTACCCAAACAGCTCAAATGAGCCTTGAAAAGATCTAGATAACTGGCCAGTGTCATGACTGACTGCAGAAAAACACCCTAGATGTTTTAAAAGGAGACAATGGGTATATTGCTTTGAAGTTTTATAATGTTTTCATTCATTGGTTGGAATGGTTTTATTTTGTTTGATTTTATTTTGTGTGATGGTATGAACAGCTACTGTGAATAAAACAAGACATTATGGCAGCCATTGCTGATTTAATATCATCTCTCTGTGAAGTCCTACCATCCTTTTGTTCTTCTGTTTCCACTGGTTCTGTTACGTTCTGTCTTATTGGATTTTAATATGCATGATAGTATAAATGAATTTTTTAAGGAAAATGAGATATTATAGTAGCCATTGTTCATTTTCTGCTATTTGGTTTTGAATGTCTTGTAATACTTCCATTCTCTTGAATGGTTTTATATTATTTTGTTACGTTTGATATTTTTTTGTGTGAAGGTATGCTCAACTATTTCAAAGAAAAGAGACATTATGGTAGCTACTGTTGATATCCATTGTCTGGTTGTGAAGTGCTGTATTGCTTGCATTGTTCTGCTCTGATTTGCTTTGTTCTGTTCTCTTCCGTTTTATCCTCTTTAAAATAAAAAAAAAAAGAAAAGAAAAGAAAAAGGAGGCAATGTGATCCAGGCTTCAAAAGATAAAATTTACTTTATGCTCTAGTAAATAGCTACTAAATTTGTTCTATGTTAGTTTCAGGTTAGTAGAAGAAAAGGTGTGAGACCACATTGAAGACAATCTGCACAGTGAGAGAAACCAAAGTCACCTACACAATCATGTTTTGAACCCATAAGTGGAACCCATAAGTGGAACCAAGTTGATAAAGAAACAGGTAAACAAAATTGCAACAATGATGAGCCACCAAAAACACAGGGTACACATGAGCTCTTTCTAAGTTTAATACATCACAGAATAAGAAAATTACAGTCATAACTTAGAATATGTGAAATGTCAATGGGTAAAATTCTACTATGGGGTAACATAAGTTTGAACTGATAGAAGCCCAAATCGCAAGAGAGATCTACAAATACTAATCCTTTACAATTTGCCTTCAATGAGGGCCTGTGAAAATTTTCAGTCAGGACAGGGAAGCTAAGAGAGTCCCTGTTCCATGCAGATGAACAAAGTCTGTCAAATTCTCGTACTGGAGTAGAGGAACCAAATAGAGCTCATATGTGCTCAGTCCAAGCACCAGGTAGGTACAGGTGCAATACCAATGCCAGGATGTTTCTCTGGTAGGAAGTAAATTCTTATTGCTCCTGGAGAAGAGTGTTGCTGGCCTGATTTTTATTTGAGCTGAGGGAACATAAACGTTTTGCAGAGAGACATGGCTTGTAGAGCATGTATGCAGGGCCTGCAGAGCATGAATCCTAAGAAAAGCCATTTGCCACTTTGGTTTCATATTAGCAATAAGAAAGTGCATGCCAGCTATTGAAGGCATTTGAAGATAGGGTATGTCTCTGAATCCATCCTGTAGTTATTGCCCCAGTTCCAGCAGTATAATTGGGATACATATACTTAGTAAGTGGCAGAATGCCTTTGTTTATTCCCTAGCTTGTTTGGTAAGGATAACTATGTTACGAGAGACCAAATGAAAGCCAGTAGTACTGCCTTGTATCTGGAAAAAATAGTAAAAAAAAAATACTGCCTTCCTGGAGTGATCACAGTGATTAGTGACACCATCAAGGACTAGAACAATGTGAGGGTGATCGTTCCCATGATATTTTCATGTAATTCTCCCATTTGCCCTGGGGAGAAAAATGAGTGGATGGTGGAGAATAACAGTGAATTACCATAAGCTTAATCAAGAAGTGACTCCAACTGTAGCTGTCATAACATATGTGATTCCATACTGGACAAATTAATACATGTCCTAGTGGCTAGCATGTATCTCTTGATTTGGAAAATCTTTTTTCCATCCTTGCTCATAAAGTCCATCACACCCAATTTAATTTCAGTTGACAATGCCAACAATGTGACAGTACTCTCTTACCTTAGGAGTATATCAATTTTTTGGTATTGTGTCATAAATTACTTTGTAGGAATTTCAGTCTTTTTCTCTCCTATGAGTTATCACGTGGGTCCATTATAGTAATGATATTATACTAATTGGAGCAAAAGAACAAGAGGTAATAACTACTCTAGACTCATCAGTAAGACATTTATTTGTAAGAGCGTGGAAGATAATTCCAACAAAAGTTCAAGTTCCCTCTACCTCAGTTAAATTTCTAGGAAGTGAATGATGTGTTTGTATGTGACGATACCTCTTCCAAGGTAACAAATAAGTCACTGCATCTGCTCCCTTTTATAACCAGGATAGAGATGCACCATGTAGTAAGCCTATGTTTAATTTTAAGCAACAACAAACGTTCCTCACTTGTATGTGTTATTCTGGCCAATTGACTGAGAGACTTGTAAAGTCACTAGGTTTGATAGCATTCAGAAAAAGAGAAGGCTATTAACTCATGTGACCCAGCATATCCAATGGTACCTGAAGAGTCAGTGGAACAGAGAGATGCCGTTTGGAACCTCTTTCAAGCTTCTATAGTTAAATCAGAGCAGATACTCTTAAGGTTTTTGAAACAAGAGTCTGCCATTATCTGTAAACAACTATCTTTTTGACAAACATACTCTGGCCTGTTGCAGGATCTTAATGGAATCTGAATGCGAACACCAAGTTATACTGGGTCTTGAGCTGCCCATCATGAACTTTGTGTTGTCTGGTCCACTGAGTCACAGAACTGGATAGGCATAGACCAGTCCATCATCAAATGGAAGTCATACATTTATGACCAGGCACAAGCAGTTCCTGAAGGCACATATAAATCATAAGAAGTGAGCTGAGCCCCACGGTACCTGTGTGTGCTGTACTGCATTCTATCCTCCAGCATACACTTATGGTCTCATGGGTTACCCTATGGTCAGTTGACAGGGAAAGAGAAGACGAGGACCTGGTTTTCAGGTGTTATGTGTGTTATGCAGTTAACACAAGAACAGGGGCAGCTGCAACAGTACAGTGCTTTTTCAGGCATCAGGGAAATCTTCACAGTTGGCAGAACATTTGGCAGTGCAACTTTGTTACACAGAAAAAAACAAAGCAAAATGAAAACAAAAAAGAGCAAAATATAAGGTACATAATAGGAAATAAAGAGATAGATATTTTTCAAAAGGAAAGAGAATCAAATGATGAAAGGTAGGTACGGAAGAAGAAAGTGCTAAAAAAGAGTTAAGGTCACTGGGGGTTTAGCTGAGTGGCTCAAGCACTTGCATGGTAAGCATGAGGTCATGAGTTCAATACCCGTTACAAAAAAAAAAAAAAGACAAAAAAGAGTTAAGGTGTATTATGCATGTGTACCATATGTGTCCCAACCCTCACTGAAAATGCAATCACTATGTACTACAAGCCAGTACTAATAAAGCTGGGCATGGTAATACACTCATAGAATCCCAGCATTTGAGAGTTTGAGCCAAGAGAACCACTGTGAGTTCAAAGTCAGACTGTTCTACAAAGTAAGTCCAAAGCCAGCCTGCACTACACAGCAAAAGTCTGTCTCAGATAAAAAGTACTAATAAAAAAATAAAAATTGAAAGAAAAAAATAGCAACTAATACACTTTTAAAATGCATGTAAGAATTTGATTTTAAACCTAACAATAAATATACGATACTATAATTGCAATAACTTTAAAAAATATTTTAGAATAAAAGTATAGTGAAAATAGCACTTACCTATCCCAAAAATTAGACAAAAATTTTTATTTACTTGCAACCTGTAACTAATCACTTAAGAAAAATTTCTATGAAATATTAATTTTTGAGTATTTTATATAAAATCTTTAACAATAAATTTATCTCATTTCTAACACTAAAAACCCAAATCAAAAGAAAAAGAAATCTATTAGAAAAATACTGATGTAGAATAAGACTATTACTGTGTTATAAAAAATAAACTGAGTTACAGGAAGACTGTAATTCCTTGGATATGTTGACAATTTTCTCAGTAATGATACAGAATCCCTGGCTGTGGGACATTGACATTTGTGCAGTTTTTGGTAATGTAAGTTGTGTAAAAACTATCTTCTATATGGTTTCAGGTTTGGAAAACTCCAAGGAATTACCCAATTCCCTCTAATAGTGTAATGTGTGTATCATCAGTAAATCCAGCGCTTTACCCAGATGAGTACATTCGGATGACTGCTGACAGGGCTGATGTTCAGAAGACTACAATTCAATTTAGGTACATTCAGAAAGACTCCATCATAAAATGCTACTTCAAAGGTACTGATTCCACTAAGCTGAGAAAGACCCATCTGTAAGTTTGCTTTAAATTTCACATATTCAGTAAGAATTCTTTTTTGTTCTGAGCCTTCTCACTGAGATACATCTCAGCCATTTTTATACTTTTTTCTTCATACAAGAGCTTTCTGTTTTGCTGATTTGTCCAGAATGGGCTTGAACCTGGCATTCTCTTTCCTTCAGAATGCTGGGATTAGAGATCTGTGCCATCATGCCAGGTTTAACAATATTTTTGAACTATGTTACTATTATTAATCAGTACATGAGAAAATGTTAGGGTTAATTTTTAAAGATGTGACCTACACAAAATGATAGCATCAAACAAATACAAATTCCAGTGAACCAGGTGTACACTTCAAATTAATAGTAATGCCAGTATGTGGTTATGTTGCTATCACTTAAGATCAATTAATACTAAAATGGAATTTAACTGAGAAATACCTTAACATTCTATATACCTTCTTAGGTAGATTTCAAATAAGTTCTGTGCAACACACAATATTCTGTAAATGTTCTACACAGTATAGCAGCGTGGTTAGTCAGTTTTACAAAGAAAAACATCACTATTCTTGTAGCAAATTTAATCATGGTGGCATTATAATTTTAAAAAATTAATACTTTTGGATATTTATTCTATCTCTAAAATAATATCCTAATCCATTATTTAATGATTCCTTTGTTTCTGCATTAGTACAATACACTTCTAAAACTTAAATTGTATAATTATTAAGTACATTGCTTATTCAGTCATTTGAAAAAGTTTTACAAACTTCCTACCTGAAAAATATTGAAGCTACTTATATATCTTCCAAATGCTTGAGTAGAAAATATTCCTGGAGCAACTGTAACAGGTGAGCTATTCTCAAATAGGTTTATAGCTGCAAACTACAAATCAACAACCAGCACTGAAGAGCAATATCATCATGTGTGTCTGGTTTATTCGCGTTCCTCATCTGTACAAAAGTGATTTGGGTCTTCTAAAACCTGTGACCTCCCATCTCCTTCTGTCCAACAGACAAACCCATTGATTTTCAAGGAAAATTGAAAATTTTCTTAAATTCTTGCTTTTTATTTCCAATAAACTGTAGAAACTTTGCAATGCACCATTTTGTGCCTTCCTTGGGCCAGAGTAGTTCTTCCCTTTCTATTCTAAAACTAGCACCACCTGAAACATTTGGGGTTCCATCTGTGAACCTGGACAGTGTACTCATCCTTTCCCGTGTTTATTCTCATGCTGCTTCATTTGGCTGTTCATCTTTTTGGAAATATCTAATTATTTGCTCACCCTGGGTTTTGCACTTCAGGGATGAGATTATTTGTCGGGCAAACCTTTGCATGATGTCCCATTTCCAGAGAAGAGAGTATCAAAGTCTGGTCTGTGCCCAGAAAGTTTTCCTTAATTTATGATGTTAAATTTTGTATGAAGTACAAATGCACAGCCCAGAATGCTTTCCACAGTTCCCCCTTTCCTCAGGATATTGAATTCTCATCATGTTTTATAATTATCTTTGCAAACCATCAGCAAAAATGGGAGAACTGGGTGAGTCCAGCAATTTAGACAACTATTCTGAATGCATCCTTGACACAGATATATTTACTGGCAAAACTAGTTCGTTTCATATTGATCATCCTGTATTTAGGGCAATCCTGACTCCCAGAGGGAAAAATACAGCTCTCAGGTTCACGTTTCTCCTCCCATCTTGCTGTTCAGTGACCCAGCATTGCTACAGAAGTGCTGACAGTTAACTGAGTCTCACCGATGTCATAGTTCTATGAGTTGTATCCCCTGTGCAGAGTGTTAATGAGCCTGTATTCCAAGAACTAGCAGATTCTATCTCTTGTTTCTGTTGTTGCCACTAAGCCACTTTATTTCCATATAATGTACTATCTATGGTGCTTCAGCCATACCAACATATGATTTGTTATTTGCGGTCAAGATACTTTGTCTCAGAGTCAGGTAAGTTGCAACAATGTACCTCCAACTTCCTCCCATGTATCAGTGGAGATACATGTAGCCTTGTTCCATCTAGCCAGGTCCACATTCAGTAAGCCAAAGCTGGGGTTAATTTTGAAACATGTTGTGCATTTTGCCACTGACAGGAAGAACCAGTAGTGCTGAGGGTTATACACCATAAGACTCAAGAGATTTGTGCAACTCAACTTGTAAGAAATTAACAGATATCATGTATTATAAGAAACATATACTGGCTCATCCTGGCAGTAAATAGTCCAGTCACTCAGTTGCCATTCTCTTGGTCATATTTTGATGCTGTTGGAAAGGGCTTTTGGTTAATGAAAATCTAGCAAGATAGTGGGTGGATATCACAGAATAATCAGGTGGATACTGAAAAGTTTAAGTAAAAGAGACAAGTAGGATGGTTTTGGGGGCTCCAGGAAAGTCAAAACTCTGTCAGGGAGTCAAGACTAATAATTTCCCCATATTTGTTGAATAGATTTGGGAGCTACAGAAAGTGGACAGCATGAAAACCCAAAGCCTGCAAAAAAATAACCAGGGCCTTGAGAAAAAAAGTCAATAAATTTTTCCAATTAAGAGAACTATGGTCTCTAAGGTTGGCAGTTTTATCGCTCTGGAATAGGGAGTGTCAGCAGCCCACGTCCTTGGCTGCCTCAGCTGTGGTATTATCGTGACTTCAGAGCAACTATGAATGTGAGCTTTTCCAACGTGGCCAGAGAGCACTGTGTTCAGCAAGTTAACCCTGTACAGTCCAGTCTCCAAAAGCTGGGAGTGGGTCTTCATAACCGTCAGCCCATTGGGCAGAATTGCTGTATTCTTTCTCAATAAAAAAAAATGACTACTTACTGTCTAGATGACAGTTACAGCTTAGTGGAACTCATCTGCTTGCAATTTGACAGTCTTGAGGAAAACGTGCTAAATTACTAGTAGATACATCTCTGAGACTCGGACCTCCAGGTAGCCATTGGAAAACCAAGGCATCTTCTGTGTGTTTTTTTATCCCTCTGGCAGGGTTATTATTCATTCATAGAATTGAATGTTTCCCTTAGGAATTGGTGGGGATAAATCATGAATTGCAAATCCACTTGATCATTGTGTTCTGTTGAGATTTTCTGATGTTATTTTCAGACTTCTAAATATCCAAGTGATAATGCGGATTTCACACCACAATGCTACTTGAATTCTGACCTAGGGTACTAGTAGCCATGAAGGTCTAATAGCAAACCACCATTGTTCCAAGACTTATATCTTGTAAACTGAGTGCCCACAACTACCTGGAAATCTGGTATACTCTAATCAGCATTCTTTTGTTTTGGACTCTAATCCTTCAGCATAAGGTTAACCAATAGCTGCAATTCCATCATTCTAAGAATTTTTATTTAGATGCCTTAGGGATCTTGTGAGGAACACTCTCTCACACATTTACCCAACTTCCCAGCCCTCAGGAGCATGTAACTCACTTGTTGAGAGCTTTGAAGGCTGTATTACTCCCATGTGATGTGTAGGGAACAAAGCCTTCTATGTCCAGAAATTCCTCCTTAACTCAGGGTGTTACATCCCCCAGTAAGGAAAGGAACAAGGAGAGGAACAAGTTCTGTTTTTCACCATCATTTTTGCATTATTTGAAGATACTACATTCCCAAAAAATTACATGTTATTCTTGACAGCTAAGAGCAAAAATAAACAGAACTGGGATGGCTCGAGACCACATTAAAGACAGTTTTCCAATCTTTAGAATCTCTTCAAGATACATTCCTAAGCCCTCCTTGTCTCATTATGAAAACATCTTGTACCAAATATTTATAGATTGTGACTCCATTTCATTTAGTTAATTGATTATTTTGCAAAATTCTAATAATTAATTTATCCTGGCTGGTTTTGAGCTATTTTATTTTACAGCGACAGCTTTATCCTGGGTCACTGTTGGTCAATTTTTTTTCGTCCAAAATCTCAAGCTTATTGTGAACATTTATTTTATGCTCACATTTCAGATTGTTTAACCATGCTCATCATTTCTGAAATAATTGTTTTTATATATTTGCAGCACCTGGTAATTATATTCATCATGGGGGGCTGATAAATGTACATTACACTCTTAATGCTTTTCATCCTTCTCTGATCCCCTCTGTCATGGTTTATGAAACTATTTTTCTTTGGCTTCCCTGAAATTATACTTTCTTGAATTTCTTCCTGTCTCTCTGGTTACCTAACAGTTCCCTTTCTCAAGTTTCCATAACAACGTTGTTAACTGTGCAGGTTTTTAAAGTCTATCTCTACATTACAATTTACTTTTTGTTTCTCTTTATTTTGTAATGAATCATCTATAGTATTTCTGGTACTGTGTGCATAATGAAAAACTGTAATATTCGAGTTCATAGCATCATAGGCCTTTTCTTCAGAACATGTAATATAATTGAACATTTGATTTTATATGTATTATTATTTAGTAGTTACATTCTTATCTTCAGTAATTTGTGGTTTTTGAAAAAAATTTAGAATATCCTAAATCAATGATTTCCTCTGTATTTAACAAATATTTTGGGTTACATTAGGTATAGTCATAAACTACATGTTGAATAAATTGACTGAATTTAAATACCTAGTGTCTTTTATCCTCATGACAATATAAATGTTCCAGTTGAACTCAATTTTTGTGTCCCATGCCTTATGAATTTCAATATATCCAAATGTATTTTCACTATTACTTTTATCTTCTTTAAACTTAGATATTTTCTAGGATTTTTTCTTATGATTTCAAACTAACTTCAATGTCTCTATTTCTCCATTTTTCAAGCTATGTTATCTAAATTCAGCAACATATTCCATTTAAATTCCTCCTAAATTTTTCGTTTTTGCTTTCCTTAACAGCATTTAGTTCATACCCCCTTATATATCCTCAGACTACCATTGTGGTGGTTAATTCTCCTTATCATTTTTTTTTTGAGATAGAGTCTCTTTATGTAGTTCAGTATGGCCTTGAACTCACTATGCAGCACAGACTGGCTTTGAACTCACGGCAAGCCTCCCGTTTTAGCCTCCAAAGTGCTGGGAGTACAGGCATATGCCACCATACTCTGTTTCTCATTATCAATTCAGTTGGCTTGAGAGATGCTCAGAAAATTAGTAAAGTACACTTGGTCTGTCTGAGTGGATCATAGCTCCATGATGTTGGGGACTATATCTGTCCCCTGGTCCCCTCAGACCACAGCACTCTGGCTCTTTTTCTCCCTTCTTCCTAACTGCTATAATATACTATAGTTCTTCCATGGACCATATCCTCCTGTATTGACATAACTCCTTTAGAGACAGTTAATCACAGACTAAACCCTCTCAAGTCACTGGTCAAAAATATTTTTTTCATGTTGTGTATGTCAGGTATTTGGTTCAACAATATAAATGTGACTAATATAATTTTAAAACAAAACCTGTCTTACACTTCTTGGCTCAATATACATGTTTTAGTAAATTTGACTTTTCTAAAATGTAAATCTAGTCACCCTTGACTGAAAGTATTCCAATGACTTTACCCACTGTACTTAGGAAAAATATAAACATTTGTTTTATGCTAAACAGATTCCAAATTACCTTTATTTCTCTTAATTTTGTTAGTGTATCAAGGCTGTCTATGTTAGAAATTATAGCTAACCTTCTCTGCCTCATCTTTTCTATGCTATTTTTCTGTCATTGGTTGTTTACTTTTCCCTTTCATTCCATTGTCTAACCTGTTCATTGAGGCCTCTCTGCTACTGTTCCTGAAATCCTGGTGTTTTTTTTTTCTTTCTCTCTCTCTAGAATGTCCTTCAGTATTTTTTGTAGGGTTTGTTTGGTGGTCATGAACTCCCTCAGTTCCTCTTTGTCATGGAAGCATCTTGTTTCTCCATTAATTTTGAGAGATACTTTTGCAAGGTACATCAATCTGGGTTATTTTCTTTCGGACTTGGAATACTTCACTCTAAGCTCTTCTTGATTTGATGGTTTGTGTTGAGAAGTCTGTCATGATTTTGATGGGTTTTCCTTTATGTGTGATCTGTTTCTTTGTCTGACAGCTTTTAATAATCTGTTTTGTGTTAAATTTCTGGGATCTTGGTTATTATATGTCTGGATGCAGATCTGTTTTGGTTGTAGCTGGCTGGAGTTTTGCATGCCTCATATATGTGAATATCATTTCCTTTTCCTGTGCTTGGGAAGTTTTCTTGATTATTTCTGTGAATAGCCTTTGTGTTTCATTTGTTTTTACCTCTGCTTCTTCACTCACATTTTTTTAATTCTTAAATTATAGATCCTCTTGTCATCTTCTAGACTTTGTATTGTTACTTCCTGGTTCTTTGTTATTTTTAAGAGATCTTTCTTTTTGTGATCACACATTGCAAACCTGTCTTCAAGTTTTGATAGTCTATGTTTAGTTTCTGTCAGGCAGTTTTGCCAGCTTTCAATGGGGTTTTTAATTTCTTGGAAATCTCTTTGAATCTGTTTCAAGTATTCTAGATTTTTTTTATATTCTTTATCAAAGGTTTCCCTCCTTTTTCTGTGCTCCTCCATTCTTCCATCTGTGTCTTCTTGAGAGGTGCTTAGCATTTCTTTTATTAATCTTCTTATATCTCACTTTACTTGTATTAGTATTTCTGTTTTGAGTTCTTCTATAATGTCATGAAGATATTTCTTTATGTAAGCTGATGCTCCTTTTGATACTACAGCTGTGCTGCCCTCAATCTCTTCTGTGTTTACCTCTCCTAGACCCATATTGTTTGGGTTGGCAGCTTTTTTTGTTTTTTTCTCTTGTCATGTTTCTACTTTCTTCCAGACAAGTGTATAGTGGAGGTCCCAGACCCTTTCTGCATTGATTATGATTACTCTGAAGTGTACTGACTAGGAATTGCTGCCCTCTCCAGTTTTCTGTTGATCACTGAGGTACAAGCAGGAGTGGGTCAGTCTTGCCCCTCCCCTCTGAGCCAGTCAACCACCAGGGGTCTTCACCACATTAGTGTGTGCCACACAGATGGTACCAGTTTGGGACAGTTTCAGGGGCAACTACCTCCCTGGCTATTGGGTCCCACACAGGGGCAGGACCTAGTCCATGCAGTTCCCACCAGTCTGCTCTGTGCTAGTAGTGGCCAACTGAAGCTACTAGAGTTCCAGGTTCAGGCCTGTCCTGCCTGATTTCAAAATGTTGCCCAGCCGATCCTCCACTCCCTTGGAAGGACCAAATTCTGAGCACTCACTGTGAATCAGTGTAGACCTCCATGCCAGCTCCATTCTCCATTGCCATGGTCTTTGGGCTTGCCAACTGTGAGTTGTCAGATTTCAGGGCACCTAGCATATCGTGGGACTAGCTCTGGTGAGAGCACATCTTGCTCCAGATGTCCACGTTTTTCAGTCCATGTTTTTCTTTTCCTTTTCTTTTTCTTTAGTTTTTCCTGGGTCATGAAAATCCCTTTCCTTTAATCTGGTCTTCTCTATGGTGTTAAATTTTAGCATCTGAGCTGTTTCTCTCAGACAGGCTCTTTACCTTGCTGCTTATTGATCTGCCATCTTTCCATGATCCCTATTTCTCTTAATTTTTCCAAGCTCTTATACTTACATGTTTTCTTCCTATTCACAATCCAGGTAAAATATTATGCTTTCAGTTTCTGAAATGTATTATGCCCTTACCCATGCTGCATAGAATCTTTCACAGTCTTTGCACAAATTAAAACTCTTTTGTATACTGTATCTGATCACTGTATCTGATCTAATTCTTTTTTTTAATGCTGCTGAGCTAAATCCCCAACCCCTGATCTAATTCTTAACTAAGTACACAATCCATCAAGAGTAACCATTAAATATTTTGTGATGAAAGAAATGATACATTAGACAACAAAGTTGTTGTAAGATCATGAGAATAACTTCATATATCATCAAACTTAAAATAAAATGAAATGGTATATATAAAAGGTAAAGTTAAGGGTGTTATGTAGCACAAGAAAGATAATAAAATAAAAAGTCTAAATGGTAGCTTTGTATACTGGAAAACTACTAGGAAATAAAAAACTAATAAAAAAGTAGATATGTTTTCTATATGATGAACTTCATGTAACTATATTTTTGACTTTCCAGTGCTATATGTGGCATTTAGATTATGGTTGCAAATGGCTCCCAAAGGGTAACTGTTAGATAGCATCCCAGCTGTGCTCTTAGCCCATTATATTAGCTCTCCAAAAATCCTTTTGAAATAGCCACTTTTAAGAATGGTTTTGAGAAACCACCAATGATTTTGTTAAAGCTGTGGTCATCTAGCTTTCTTTAAAATTAGAAGCTTTGAAAGGGATGCAGTAAATTTTTTGGAAAAATTCAGATGAGGCTTCTTTCCTAATCTCTGTTTGTTCTTCATTACCATACTGGAGCACCTCTAATTTATATTTTTCTTTAATTCATATTTTTCTGTTCTGTTAACCTTCAATCTTCTGATGCTTCATGAAAATCACTTAGAACATGATCTAAGTTATAAGTTTACCATATTTAACTTGCTTTTTGTCCTTTATCAAATCTATTCTGTCATTGACAACAACAATAATAACAATATATCATTTACCTATTTAAAGCAGCAAATTTAAATAGACAAGACAAAAAATGATTCTGGGAGAAAATGAACAATGGAGCAATATCTAGGACTCATCCTGAGCAGAAAATTCTGTTATAATTATATACTGACTTACCTCATGGATGACTGTGATAAACACTTTGATTTTATTCTCTTTTGGGACCAGCCATTTCTCTAGTGTTTATCTTACTTTTTCTTTACATCACTGATTTTCCCCTTTGATTTTATTCAACCCTAAACAACAGAAATATTACAATGTGTCAAAAAGAGTTCTGTCAAATTACCTTTTCCTGTAGCTACCAGATTTTATAGTTTCTTTTCATCATAGTTCTTCAGAACCGTCTACTCTGTTTCAAATCCCACTCAAGTTATTTCATGTTGCATAATTTAAACCACAATTCTATTGGACCAATGTTAGGAAAGACTAACAAAAATCACCAGGATTTTAAACTATCAATCGATATTCAGGACTAACAGTACTTGAATTATCAACAGAATTTGATACAGATTATAAAATGTCTTTTATTCATTTAGTTTTCAATTTTGAATGCTCTTTTATTGTAGGTTTTATTAATTTTCTCTAGTTTTTTAAATCTCTGCCATTATACATCATGCTTCATTTTTAGTCTTTTTTTTTTTTTTGGCTTCTTTCTCTAGACTTTGTACATTTCTGAGGATCTCATGTAATAGTACGCTTGCAAATGTACTCTTACCTTTTTTTTTTATTTTTGGCCTTCCATTTAGTTATTCAAAGGCCTCTATTTTAAATTTTATTTGAGTATTCAATGATTTAGAGTCATCCATAATAACTCTCTATTTCTTGTTTATTCCCTATATTGACATTTAAAAGCTATAACCAAAATTAGGCTTTTGAAATTTAATTGGATTTTTTCCTTTGCTCAAAATAGTCCAATAAATTTGTATCTTGTCCATAGTCAACAAAGGGCATTTTATGTGGTCCAGGTGTTATTTCAACTTATTTCTGCAATATTTCACCTTATACACTTGGATCTGGGAACACTGCCCACTCTGCAATTCTACTTTTTTGTATATCTCAAGAAACTTGCTCTTAATATCATGGTTCAATTAATTCTTTCGTTGTGAAAGTATCTTCCTTTTGAGTCTACATGGCCACTTCATTATATATTTTAAGTTATTAATTAGTGCCACCTGTTTAGAAAGGTGGCCATGTGTCTTAGTTACTTTCTACTCGCTGAGACAAAATACCTAATGCTCAAAGTTGGGAAATTAAAGGTTTATTTCTTACAGTTTTTGGAGATTTCAGTCCATACTTAGTTGGCTCCAAGACAGGGTGGCATGGCGGGGCCACAGTTCATGGTGGCTGCAAAGAGCAAGGTGGAAACCGGCAAGAGAGAGAGACACACCTTCTTCCTGCCATTACATCACATCCTGGCTCCACCCCTAGGAGAGTGTAGCACTCACACCACCAATCCAGGCACTAGAAAATGAACCAATCACAAATGCATAATGCAAATACATGAGGCCTGGGGGCCACTGACATAAACCATGACACCATGTTTGGAAAACAATAGCTTGTCTCCCATGTAAACCCTGTTGCCTTCTCCTCAGTTTAAATCTTTCACAGAAATTCTCGTCTTCTTGTTAGTTATTTATTATTTTGTTTACATTTGCTTATTTTTGTTTTCTCAAACAGTTGGTAAATGGTATTATTCACTCATGGTTTCTTGTTTGTTGTTATATATGTTAAATCAATATTATTTTATTAGTGAAAAGCAATAACAAGAGAAACTACTACCTAAATTTAGTTTCTTTACAGACAGTATTATCTCTTTGTGCATAACATTAACAGAAGTAGTCCATAATTTTCACTTTTTCTCTGTCCAGAATGGAAACATAAAGTGAGATAATATATATTTCATCTATGATGAAGATATTCAAAAGTTAATATTGAAATATAAGTATTTAATAGTCCATAACTGCCATTATTAGTGAAAATATTTGCATCTTTCTATTCCTATTGATATTTAAATTAATTTCATTGCCAAAATGCAGAAAAAATCATTTCTGTTTTTAGAATTACAGATTTAATGTTACAAACAATGAATACAAGGAATCAAAATACTTCCTACAGAAATTTGTTTTATAATGAATTCACTAAAATGCATCCAGATCATCAATAGCTTTGCAGTTATCTCTTTAGTATCAAGCAGATTGTTATTTTGTATTATATTTTACTCTACTTTGACTGTGGTATTTGCTTATTTCTCAAAACTAAAGTAATATATTTTAATGTATACTTTTTTAATTTTAAAGGGAATAAAACAAAACAATAAAACAAATCAAAACAGTAATAAGACAGAAAAATCAGCTTCTGAGCACATTACTTTTGTTTAAAATGATTAGCTTGAAATGTAAATAATTTTACCACAGCAGCAAAAATATGGAGTAACTTTATCTCAGTATGAGATGCTATAAATGTTTTTAACATTTTTGTTTAACAAGGGAAAATTGTTAAGATGAACACGTGCTTATTGAACTTTTTGTAGTAAAATTCAATGACCATGTTGAAAAATATATTGCAATGAAATTATAAAATATTTACTCTTAATAAAAACACTCTAGATTCTGCAAAATAAAAAAATTATATGACCTGACCATGTTAACATAATTTTCCAAATACTAAATAATTCAACTTATACAAAAAATTCAAAGAATGTTAGTTATTTTGTTCCTGCTCATTCCAGTTTTATTAATTCTATTGCTACACAAGTAAAAGGTATAGAATAATACAATGTCCTTCATTGCCCATTTTCTCATATTATAGACAGTTATATTATATATAAATTAATGCAGAGTCCCAAAAGAATTAGTCATTCATGGAAGTCAGCATTAAAAAAAAAATAGCAACATTAGAATTTTGGCTTTAGGCCAATCTGAAGAGAGCCAGTACCAGGATGGAAATGTAATAGCCAGGCCTACAAGACGAAAGATTAAACTGTAATCAGTAACACCTGGTTCAAGGAATCCCGATAGGGATCTGACACCTAGGTTAGTTACCAGAATCCTTATAGAAATCTAAGAGCTCTTCTTATTTCTTAATAAAATTCACCTAACTTACTCTTTTGTTTCATGTTTTCATTCCTCATTGTTGTGAGAGCACAAACTCAGTACATCTAATGTTGGGAGCCAGTCCTAATAGGCATGCGCGCAAGATGGCACCCGCACTCCGCCTATACCGCTCCCCCGCCCATCGTGTGCCCAAGATGGCGCCTACATCCTGCTTCCGGGTTCTTGCTCAGGTTGCAACCAGCACCAAATATGGCTACACACAATCTGCCCCGCGCTAATGGCCAATAGCTCGCCTCCACGTAGAACCCTTCGATTGGCTATAGATAGC
>PVJX010019004.1:0-35576 GCA_004027295.1 Dolichotis patagonum
ACCTGCAGGTGTGTGCTTCCGGGGTCAGAACTGGTGATGGGAAATGGTGTTGGCGTCAGGCAGCAGTGGGTCTGGACCTTCTGGTGTCAGCACACAGAAGGGAAAGGCAAAGGACTTTTCAGAGCCTGCACATGAAAATGCTGACCTCAGGAATGCTCTCTGGAAACCTGTGCCTGAAAGAAAAACCCCCGAATCTCCCTCCAAAACAAAACCAAACCCCAGACTAAGCCTAGCAAACTAAACCAAAAAAAAAAAAAAAAAAAAAAAAAAAAAAAAAAAAAAAAAAAAAAAAAAAAAAAAAGGAAAAAAACACCTCCAAACCCTCCAAAAATAAAAACAATAAAAAAGTCAAAATGCAAAAGCACCAAAATACCGAAAAATAAAAAAGCAAAAAGCAAAGTAAAGAAACCCAAAAAACCAAAAAACCTCAACCAAAAACAAAAGAAAAAAAAACAGAAAAAAAAGATAAACATGAATTATCTCCCACTGAGATGTACAAAACAAAAAGAAAATCAATCCTGGGAATCCAGGGTGGGACAGATGAGTGTCCTGGGATGTGTGTCCACAGGATCTGAGAGGACCCACATGGGCATCTGCCATGGTTGGGCTGAGTTTTCAGGTGAATCCTGGTGTCTGTGTATATTTTTTGGAACACTTTGTACTTTTATTTACTATTTATACAAAGCAAACTATTTTACAATGAAAGCTAAGGTCTATAATTTGAAATTGCACATGAAAATATTTGAGTTCTGTATTCTGGATTTTTGTGTATTTTACAATAAATTTTACAGTTGTCATATCTGCACCTATTCCAACTGTTTTTCCTTTATTGTATTTTATCAGATCAGATTTTATTGGCACTGTATCAGATTTTATCAGATCAGATTTTATTGGTACTGTATCAGATTTTATTGGTACATTTTAGTTATGCATAATGATCACATTCATCATAGAGAATTTGTATTTGTACATGATGTAACTCTTTCCCCATTCCCCTACCATCCCTTCAACTTCTCTTTTCCACCCCGTTTGCAGCACCTTTGTTTCCATGTTTTCCTCCTTTTCTCATTGTTTTTTTTTACTTTTTACACCTTTCCTTTCCTCCTCCCATCTCTCTAGTTCCCTCCTGATTTGAACATTTTCTTCCTATTTCATAAAACCTTCTTATTTGGTTCTTTTTTACACGTTTGGTTTCTAACACCAGAGAAACAATGGGATGCACACCTCCATCTTTGAATGGTCCTTCGTTTCTCTCTGACAATACTGAATTACAATACCACATATTATGCCAGTTTTATTAGGTTCAGCAATACAGATTTATAATGGAACACCTTAGACGTTCCCTTTTGTACTTTGTTCACACTCTTGAAGAGCGTGACATTGCAGTTTGACATGCTTTTGCCTATGTTCATAATGTATTTTATATAATTTATATCTCATACTTTTTATATTGAAACCAAATTCTGGAGTACTCATTTGCAGATAAAGCATGTCTTGCATGTATTGCTGTGACATATACCCTATGTCATTTTGTGAATGTCTTCCTTCTGTTACTACAGTAAGACTGAGGACAGGTGGGGAGGCAGTCACCCTCTGCCACAGGATGGGCCACTTGGAGTATTTACTTGGAGTATTGCAGATGCCTAGTGCCTCTCCGTGGACGTTCCACAAGGATGTCCTCTGTGTTTTCATATCACGAGCCCTCCAGCTAAGTTACGCATATAAAGGAAGCTTGCTGTGTTGGTCGGCTTCCCATTGCTATAGCAAATGCCTGAGATCATCAGCCTAGGAAGAGAAAAGGCTTATGTTGCCTCTCAGTTTTGGAGGCTTCAGTCCATGGTAGGTTAGCGGTGTTGTTTTGGAGCTGTGGCAGGGCAGAGTATCCTGCTGCTCACCGCTTGGCCAAGAAACCAAAGAGAGAAAGAAGAAGAAGCTGGGATCACCCCCTCCAATATCCCAAAGACCTCCCCCTAAGCTGTGCCTTTGAGAGATACTCTCATTTCCTAATAATGCCACATTGGGGGGCTAAGCCTTTTACCATATGTACCTTTGAGGGAACTTTATGATACAAACTATAGCTTTAGCACAGTTAAATACAATGATGAGACCTGTGTGATTCTGAGAATGCTTTGGGGTAACTGCTTCATGAAAAATCAGGTTTCTGAGTTACTTTTACTGTATGATAGATATGACACAAAGGAAAAGGCAATAACATTATTTTTGGATATTTTGGATACATGCATTTACATACAGTAAAAACACAAAATACATGGGCCAGGTTTAAATCACCTGAACTACTAAATACACTAAGCTACTGAGAGCTGCTTTTGGACAAGAAGGAAAAGAAAAGAACATTTTCTCCGACATGATGAAACATAGGTTATAAATGTGAACAAAAACTAATGCCCTTGGTTCCCTGCTTTCACATGTACACACGTACCACAGTCGCCCCAAATGACATTTTATTTCTGCATAGGTGTGTTCCTTTTTCTTTGCTGGATAGTCTCAAACTGCAGTAGTATGTGGAAGCTGGGCAGCGAGACATCCTCACAATGCCTGTGTTTCCCAGTTTCACGTTTATCGTAGTTTACATATTAGCAATTTCTGTCAAAGAAGTCCCTTTGGGTCCCAGTCTGTTTTCCTTATGACCTTCTGTATAGATTTTGAATTTTCAAATGCTGTTTTTCCTTCTCATTGTTTGCAGCAGTAATGATGTTTTCTCCTCCTTTAACCTGTTCATATAGAGATTTACATAGATTTTTCTTAAAGAATTCTTTTTTCTATTACTAGGGTTGGCACCCCAGGGTGCTCGGCCACTGAACCACATCCTCGGCTTTTTTTCTTTGGAGACAGGGTCTCACTAACATGCCCAGGCTGGCCTTGAATTTGTCATCCTCCTGTCTCCCTCAGCCTCCCAGGTAGCTGGACCTCCATCCCCCTCCATGTCGGGATAAAGAACATTGTGTTCCTGAGATAGCTAAGACTAGACGCATGTACCTTATTTATGTATCGCTGGATTACATTTCCTAGGATTTTGATGAAGATTTTTGCATCTATGTTTATGACTGACAGATCGCACTTTTTTTTTTACTGGAACTGTCTTTAGGAGTTTGGAGGGTCTGTTAAGTTAGTCTTAGTATGAATCAGTGGTGCTGCCTCTGTAGTCTCAAAAATCTTGTACAAAATTTTATCTGGTGTTTTAATATTTTGAATTTTGAGTGGGGTCTAACTTTTTTTTTAATTCCGGGAAACAAACTCACGACCTCATGCTTACCAGGCAACTGCTTGAACCGCTGAGCTAACAGCCCGGATCTATCTTTTTCAATGGGAAGATTTTTAAAAAAATTATGAATCTGTATTTTAAGTATTATAAGATAACTGTTTTCCCTTGAGTTATTTTTTGAGGTTCTATTTTTTCCAAGAATATGCTCACTTCTGCAAAGGTTTCAAACTTACCCTGTAACTTTCATGCCCACAGCACACGCAGTATGTATGGCTTTATGTTGGTATCTTGCACGAGTTTCCGCATGTCAGGTGGCCAGAGGTCCGTTCTGTGCCACGTTGTGCGCCAGGGCGGTGCCGGCGTCTGCTATAGGCTTGGGCGGAGTCTGCAGCAGCAGTTAGGGCTGGCGCGGGTGCGGCTCTGTCGCAGGCATCTTCAGGTGGCTGGGTCATACCCTAATCCTCATGCTGCGACAAGAAACACAGAGAAGCTGGAGGAGTTTTGGCAGCCAGCACATGACCAGGGCTGGGCTCCACGGGTTTCGAGTTGTTTTTTCTGCAAAGATCTCGACATCAACTGGAAAAAGCCTGGGACTTCGGAGCGGTTTTCTACGAAGTCCTGCACTCGGGAGCTGCAATGTGGAGGATCAGGTAGCTGTTCCTGGTCCCTTCTCGTGTCAGACGCCGCCTGGTGGCCTCTCGTGAGAGCAGGGAGGGAAACTTTGCAAGAAGAGGTTGATGCCGGCTGCTCTCTCCGGAGCCAAAACAGGCTTTACCTCCAGGTCTGAAAGTTGGGACTTAACAGTCAGAGCTCAGGTCGGATTTTAGGTGACTACGAGCTGGATGAGAGTGATGTTTCTAGAGGGAAGGTTGAATTTATTTCCTAGCAGGGACAATTGGAACATCATGCAATTTGGGAGTCAGGAATTGGGCTAGAATAAAGGATTTGCAGCCTGCGCTGGCGTTGATGGCGTGTGGGGAGATTCTCAGTGTGTTCCCTCGCTAGCCAGCTCCACTGGCGAACCAAGATCACAAAGGGACAACAAATCTGCAGCCCAGGGACCAGGAGGAGCCTGCTGCAGAGACTCGGGTTGTCTCTGGTCACCTCCAAACCTCTTCTTAAAGGTCTGGTGGGGAGGGATAGGGGTAGGAACCAGCCTTGTCCCTCTGTGACCTCTCTTGTGCAGCAGGATCTATGCAGATTTTTCAGCTGAATAAAGCATTCACGCTCTTGAAAATGCATCATTACTTGACTCAGATGTGTTTAAAGCAAATTCCCATAGGAAACCTTCCAGGGATTTCTATCACCCTACGATTGCCCATCTGGTGGCCAGCCCGTCCCTACAGTGATTGAAATGTAGCCATAGACACACTGCTCTTGTCCTCAGGAACAGGAAGAGCCAGTGGCACGTGGTGAGCCTGTAGGAAGCCGGTTCATGAGGACTGTGTGATTTTCTTGTCTACTGCGCAATGGTCAAAATTCAGTTTTATAAGACCAAGAGAGATATGAGGAAGGGAAAAACCAGGAGCAAACAATTATGGGTTGTAAAAAAGTTTACTTATTTTTGTGTGCACCATATCTTACCATAAAGATTCAAAATCTAATGGCAACATTTGAATTTTTTTTATCATTACAATGATTTTGCACAAATGGGAAATTGTTACTGAGGTGTAATTGACAGTTACGGTATAATATATTTTTGTGTTCAACCTGATACTGTTGCAGGCCACTTTGGTTTATATAATTAAATTTATATGCCTAGCGTTATTCACTGTTGACCAAATCAAAGGAGGTCATATATTTTGGTTAAAAGGGAAAAGGATTTATTCCAAGCTAGGTCTGAGGAGATGGGGTGGGGCTATTTTCCTCAAATTACCATCTTCCTGTATATGGGTAGGCAGGCTCTTCTATAGAAAGGAACAGAGAGGAGGGAGTACAGAGAGGGACCATGCAGATCTCTATGTTTCTGGTCATCTTTCACTCATCGTCCACTTTCTTGTGGGCTCCTGTCTCCTGGGTCCAGCACCTGTCCACTCAGCTGGCTGAGGAGAGGTGGGGGCAGCCATTTATGTACTAGACCTGAGGAAGTTTGGTGAAGCCACTTGTCTTTAAGAAAAAGAAAAACATTTAATGACTACAGTTCCATTTTGGAGTGCTGATTACAACTCCCTCCTTGCTTTATTTAGTTCAGCCTTGATCGAGGGGACCTCGAAGTGCCATACATTCTGGCTGGCTGTCACTTGTTGAATTGGCAAGTAGATTCCTTCAAAGATAACCAGACCACAAGCAAAGGGAAGCCAGATACTCGAGCTTGAAAAAGTATCACTAAACATTGTGAAGTCATTTAATACAAAAGAGAGCCAAAGTCAGGATCTGCTAGGACTTTTTGGCAATCATGCATAAGAACCCTCTTTTAGAACCTCTGTAGCCCTAAGGTTTGTTACCTCTGTAGCACTAAGTGCTTTGTTAAGGTTGACACACAGATGACTCTTTGGGTGGTAGCAACTTTTCCCTTGCCTCCGAATGCATTTTCTTCTCTTCTAAAAGCTTTGCCAGTTAACTCTCTGCAGCCTTGTCCTTCAGTGCCAAAGTACATTTCCCTGGTGATGGTCAGTCGGAAGATGTCCCACTGTGGAGGGGATGTGACAGATGGTTGGAGTCAGTCATAAGCCCTTCTGGCAAAATTCAAGCAGTAACAGAGATTAGAAAGAGTGGCGCTTATGCTGAGCTTCCATAGATCCATTGTCAAGTCTAAATCTGTCTCTTTTGTAGTCAGGACACTAAAAGATGAGAGCTTTGACAATTTGTCATCAGAAGTGTAAAACAAAATTGAAACAGATATTTAAGTAAATACAAGCTTTCTAAGAGTTATTTTAAACATTTAAAATCTAACAAGACAGTAGAGAATACTAAAAATTATTTTGACAAATGTAAAAGGTGTAGTTTTTTAGTTAACTAAGTTTGTTGGTACATTTTAGGTATGCATAATGATCACATTCATTTTTCTGCATGCTAGTATGGAAGATGCTGTTCCCTTACTTTCTCTCTCAGTGAGTTTGGTGTTTGTATAGAGGGATGCTACTGATTTTTGAATGTTAACTCTGTATCCTGCTATGCTACTAAATTTTCTTATTAAACTGAGGAGTCTTTTGGTAGAATTTTCAGGGTCTTCTGTGGAGAATATCAAATCATCTACAAATAATGATAATTTAACTTTTCTTTCTTCTCCTTATTCCTTTTATTTCTTTCTCTTGTCTAATTGCTCTAGCTAAAGATTCCAAGCGTGTACTGAATAACAATGGTGACAATTTACATCCTTGTCTTGTTCCTGATTGTAGAGTGAAGCTTTCAATTTGTGTCAGTTTAGTATGATGTTGACTGTTGGTTTGTCACAGATGGATTTTATCAGATGGAGATAAAGACCATCTATTCCAATTTTCTGTAGGTTTTTTTAAATCATGAGTGTTGAACTTTGTCATATGCTTTTTGTGTATCTGTTGGGATGATCAATTGGTCTTTGTCCTTGTCTCTGTTAATATGGTGTGTTATATTTATTGATTTGCTTATGTTGGAGCTCCCCTCCATTCCTGGATGAATTGTACCTGATGATTTTCTCCATTCTGTTTGCCAGTCTCTAATTGAGGATTTTTTGCATCTCTGTTCACTAGGGAGATTGGCTTCTAGTTTTGTTTTTTTGGCTGGATTGTTCTCTGGGATTGCTTCTCTTTTAGTTTCATTAAAAAGTTTGAGAAGTAGCAGCATTATGTCTCTAAATTCCTTATAAAATTCAGCAAGAGTTTAGGTTTTTCTTTTTTGGGAGTTTTTTTTTTTTTTTGTACCAGGGATCAAACTTACAACCGCACGCTTGCAAGGCAGGCACTTATGCCGCTGAGCTAAATCCCCAGCCCCTTTTTGGGAGGTTTTTAACCACATCTTCAATTTTTTTCTTTTTTTATATCTTTGATTTTTTTTGACTGATATTGATTTGCAGAGAATTTTTCAGCTTTGGTAATTCATATGTATTTAGGGATCTGCCCATTTCTTCTGTTTTCTCCATCTTATTAAAATAGAGGTTCTCTAAGTAAATATTGATTATCTTTCGATTTCTGCAGGATATGTGGTGACTTCCCCTTTTCATTCCTAATTGCATGGATTTGAGTATTTTCTTTTTTTGATAAGGTTGGCTAAGGGTTTTTCAATCTTATTTAATCTGTCAAAGAATGAATTTTTTGATCCTTTGTATTATTTGCTAATCTCCATTGCATTAATTTCTGCTCTCATCTTTATATATAATTTCCTCCCTTATACCAGGTTTGGGCTTGATTCACTGTTCTTCTTCTAGAAGCATGAGGTTCAACATTAGGCTGTTTATTAGGGCTTGCTCTGTTTTTCTGATATGGGAATCAACCACTATAAATTTTCCTTATAGATCTGCTTTCACTGTGTCCCATAAGTTCTGGTATGTTGTATTGTCATTATCATTTAATTGTAGACACTGTCTGATTTTTTTAATTTAATTTCATCTGTGACTATGACCCATTGGTTGTTCAGGAGGGTGTTATTTAATTTTCATGTGTTTATAAAGTTCTTGTGGTTTCTTTTGCCACTGATTTCCAAATTCATTGCACTGTCATAATATGTGTGGGATAATTTCAATTCCTTTGCATTTACTTAAGCTTATTCTACGAGCTAGTGTGTGATCTATTTTGGAGACCATCTCATGTGGGGCTGAGAAGAATGTGCATTCTGATATTGTAGAATACTTTGTAGACATTGACTAAGTCCATTTCTTTAAAAGTTTGGTTCAGTATTTCATTGTTGATTGTCTAGCTGATCTGCCTATTTGTGACAGTGGGGTACTGAAGCCCCCCATTACAATTGTATTAATGTTTCTTTGATTTTTCATGTCCATTAATATTCATCTTATATTAATACTGGGTGAACTGGCATTTGCTGCATATATCTTTGTGATCATTATCTCTTCTTGGATTTTTACCTTTGCAAGGATGTAGAAACCTTCTTTGTCTCTCTTAATCAGTGTTAGCTTGGAATTACCTTGTCTGCAAATAGAATAGCTACTTCTCTTTTTTCTGGGTCCTGTCACATGGAGTATTGTTTTCCATTCTTTGATTTTAGGTCTATGAATTTTTTTTGGAATCAGACTTGTTTCTTGTATGCAAGCATATTGTTGGATCTTGTTTTTTGATCCATTTTTGCAGTCTGCCCTTTCTTTTCTTTTCTTTCTTTCTTTATTTTTTTTGTCTTTTGAGACAGGGTCTGACTATGCAGTTCAGGCTGACCTTGAGTTTACTTCATAGTTCAGGCTGGTCTCAAACTCACAATGATTCTCCTGCCTCAGCCTCCCAAGTGCTGGAATTACATGCATGTGGCACCATGCCTGGCTAATCTGTTTCTTTTGATTGGTGAATTGAGATCATTTACAATAATGGTTATAACTGATATGTACTGAATTATCCTTGTCATGCTATTTTCCTTTTGTCACCCCCTCCCCATTTAATTGCTTGCCTTGCCTGGTGAATTCATTCTTTCCACAGCTTCATTGAGTTGTATGCCTTGTTTTTTCTTTCCAGAATATCTTTAGGCCATGTTGGAGTGCTGGTTTTATGATCATAAAATTCTTCAGGTGTTCTTTGTAATGGAGGTATATATATATATATATATTTACCATCAATTTTAAAAAGAAAGTTTTGCAGAGTATATCAACTTAGGTTGGAGTTTTTTCTTTTAGGGCTTGACACACTTTGCTTCCTTTACTTGAGGGTTTGTGCTAAGAAATCTGCTGTGATTCTGATGGACTTTCCTTTGTAGGTAATTTGTTTCTTTTCTCTAACAACTTTTATATTTTGTTCTTGTGTTCAATTTCTGGAATCTTGACGATTATATGCATTAGTGTAGTTTTTTTTTATTGTGGCCAATCATAGTTCTCTATGTGTCACTTATGCGTATGTGAAATTTTTTTCCCTCCTTGGGAAATTTTCTGCCATTTCTTGAAAGATCAAAGATGAACAAGTGGATGGCAGGTGGAACTTTCTCCCTGAGCCCAGACTCACTGTGTGGAAGGGTGAAACCTAACGACCCTGTGGTGACTATCAGTGACCCCAGGGGCCTCCATGGAGAGACACAACAGTGGAAAGGAGCAGTGGACTCTCAAAACTTCAGAGGATGGTGAGGTATTCATATTCAGACATCTCCCAAGAGAAGTGATTGGCCAGTAACCATCTTGGAGTGGGAACAGGTATTTTATGTCATTTGTGCTATATCCTGCCTTTTCATTGTCTCTGCTCAATCTTACATTGTTCATCTTTGTATCATCTAGCCACTGTTGGATTGATTTCTTGTGGTTTCTTGCTATTTTTGAGAAATATTTTCATGATCACTAACTGCAATCTGCCTTCCATATCTGATATTCTGTGCTGACATTGGCCCAACCTGCTGGGTATTGTTTTAATGAAATTTTTAATCTTCTGGATATCTGTTTCAATCTGTTTCATGGATTCTGTTTCTTTCGTATGTTGGACCTTCTTGATTTCCAGCGTTTTCTTAAGCTCCTCTATTTTTAAACTGTATGTGCTCTAAAATCACTAAGCATCTTTCATTATGGTCACCATCTCTGTAGTTATCTGAGAAATTATTTCTGATTTGATTTTTTTCTGGAACCTCATTCGTCTGCTTTATTACTTTCACTATTAGCAGATTAGAGTCCTGGTGGCTCTCTTTCAAATTGTTCCACATCTGCGCCCTCTGGGTTTGCCTTTGATGAGCTGAATGTCTGAGGTTGCACCTTATTTAAGTGTCTTCTCATTTTCTATTTGTTTTTAGTTTAATTTACAAGTTGATGCTTGTAAATTGTTTTTGGCCAGTAACTTTATGGCTAGTATTTAGAACCCTTAGGAAATGACTACTTCTCAGAGCTATCTTCTAGGTGTAGCTGGCTTTTGGGTTTTGAGTTTCTAGCAAGATCCTATTGTTTCAATGTATTGGAGATGAGAAGTTGCTGCCCCCTTTGCCCAGCCTCTGGTTCTTTGGCCCTGGCCCACAGTGTTTTCTATGACTCAGGCAATCTCAGTCTTGGCATACCAAGAAGAACAGCTGGTGAGAACAATTATGCCACTATTGGTTAAAGTAGTACAATCAACAATAAAAATAACATCAAACACATCCTAGAAAATAATTAACTGAGGTAACCATTAATTTTTCATGTTTAATCATATGAACTAGACTTGTGATTATACAACAAAATCTAAAATGAACCAGAAAATTGTATGCAGTAAATAAACTCTCAATATGCCAATTTTATTCACAGAGGTGAATCTTTTAAAGGGACTAGGGGAAAAATAGAGAAATGAAGAGAAGTGATTAGATGTAAAGCTGTAAGACAAAAGAGGATCACACAAACTTTAGGAAACTGCTGCAAAAGAAACTAGAAAGAGAGAAGGAAAAAATAAAAGGAAGAACAGAACAACAGCCATAAACCACAAGAAACCATGTTCACATGTATAAAAACCAGAACAATCAAGAAAATAAATGACGACGACAACAACAACAACAACACAAGAAAAGAGAAAACAAAAGGAAAAAAATTATTCACTTCAAGGTGTGTCTCTGCTGTCACTGGTAGACAATGTGGGCACAGAGAGTTGAGATTGGAGTTGATTAACTCCAGCTGCCACAGCTTTATTGAAGGGTAGTGGATAATCCTAGGAAGCCTGCACATTTAGTTTCATTGATGTTCAGGCTGGTTTCTGGCTGTCAGACTGGGACCAGGTTTGTTCAGCCTGCCATGATCTGTGAGCCTCTTGCTGGTGTTAACTTGGCTCCCTGACCTCCTGGCTGACTTGTACTCGGCAGGGTGACCCACAGCTGTTCTGCCTGACTCACAGCTGTTCTGAGATCTGAGTTTAATTGGTCCCCCTCCAAGATGGTTACTGGCCAATCACTTCTCTTGGGGGATGTCTGAATATGAATATCTCACCATCCTCTGAAGTTTTGAGAGTCCACTGCTCCTTTCCACTGTTGTGTCTCTCCATGGAGGCCTCTGGGGTCACTGATAGTCACCCTTCCACACAGTGAGTCTGGGCTCAGGGAGAAAGTTCCACCTGCCATCCACTTGTTCATGGCTGGCCCAGGAAACCACACCCTGGTGCCTTGAGAAAAGTCCCTCCATTCCCAGCTTAGCGGAGAAAGTAAGGGAAAGGAGAGAAGAAAAAATTCCTCACAGACAGAAACAAACATTGTGTCATATATGGACCTTACCTCAGTTTCCAGCACCTGAGATCTACCCTTGCCGGCTATGCCAGACTGTTATCAGAATCTCCTGACTTTTGATTCTCCTGGCTGGTTGGGACAGAATGTTATGGGGCAGCTCCTTTGAACAGTGACTTGCCAGTCAGATGTTACCAGGATTTGGGTTCTCACCTCTCTGCTGGAGTTGGATTCCAGATTCTTCTCATCTTAAACAAATAATTGGATGAAAAGAGCAAAAAACAGTGGCAAAGTTTATTTGAAAAAGTAAAAGTAGGGGCTGGGGGTTTAGCTCAGTGGCATAAGTGCCTGCTTGGCAAGTAAGAGGTGAGTTTCATCCCTGGTATTAAAAAAAACAGTAACAGTGAAAAATGAGAGAAAAACTGAAACTGCAGAGTGAGCTTGGGCCGAGTAAACGAGAAAAAAGTAAGCTAAAACACTCTGGATAATACAGGACATGCTATTGTGAGGAAATCCACGATAGACTCAGGTTCTTTTTTTAACTTTTTGATCTCTAGTTGGACAAAGTCTCCATTTTCAGATACTGATTTTCCCTGTAAAATGGTTATTCTGAAACTTAGTGAGGGATCAGATATCTTTTGATCATATATCACAGTGTTACACATATGTCAACAACCAATGCGATTCATTTAATATGCCCCAAACATTATCATTTATAAATTTTAAGAAGTAAATACATGAATTTATACTTAGCAAATGCCTTTAATAATTACCTCTACATTGACCACAAAATATATAATGTTTGGCAAGCACAAGTTAATGTCCCAAAACATTTTTGTTTTTGAAAACAAAAGACTTTTTCAATGTTGTAGTCAGTTCTTGGCTACTGAATCTCCATGCACTACAAAGGATGCTATTTAAAAATCTCTGAAGTGTTTTCTAGGAATTTTGAACTTGAATAACACTGAATTATTTTTGAACCAAATTTTCATTGTCACTTGTTCTGGATAATAAAGATGCCCATAAGTGAATCCAGTTGGAAATCTATAAAAGAAACTTTACTAGTCCTGGGCATTTAAAATGGCAAAGCTTAAAAGCTCAAGAAAGATCCACAGACTACAGAGGAAAATACTCAAAACAACATCAGTGCCTCCTGGCTTGCCATTCCAGAGGTGGAGAAGTTATTAGCTATTTAAACATGGGCCCAGCTCTTTCAGGAAATTGAGGAAGTTTGGCTGGACAATATTTACTCAGACACATGTTGATGCATAAGACAAAGCTATGTATTCCTACTCATAGACTTAGGAAGAGAACTCTCAAGTAGACGTTTACTAGAAAATGTACAATAAGCATAGTTTTGGTTGCTTCCATTTTTCTATTGTAGTAAGTCATGTGGGATGTCTATTATCCAAGTCCATTTCTGCTCTTTGTAAGCCACTCTTGTTTAAGGGTGTCAGGAAGCAGTCCTGATAGTATTCCGGGACAAACCAGTTCTGAAACCGATGCAGTCATAATATAGTCACAGACCACCCTAGGAATAGGGGACAGGTATGTTACTGGCTTTTGGGTTCTGAAGAGTTATTTTTTCCTAGTCTTTGTGTTTTACACTTGTAATCACTGCAGTTGGGAGGTTGAGGCAGGAAGATTGCTGTGAGTTTAAGGCCAGCCTGAGTTCAAGGACATCCTGAACTACATGGTGAGCCCTGTGTCAAAAAACCAACCAATCCAATCCAAAACAAAAAACCCAAACAAACAAATGAAACCAAACAGAAAACAAAACACAAACCCAGGACTTGGTGTCCTGAACAGAGAATTGGATAAGTCATGCAGAAAAGGGAGTGAGGATCTAGAGTTATTGAAGGAGCAAAAGAAATATGCTGTGTGGAATGAATGCAGGCTGGTGAAAGGCTTTCAGTGGCAGTGCAATCAATGGTGGGGGCCTTTGTACCTCCCATTGCTAGCCTGCTTCTCTCCCAGGTGAAAAGAGCATTTGATTCTTGTCTCAGAAACTCACTTGGCACAAGGCCAGGTTTAAAGTGTGCTAGCAAAGATCTGCTTGGTTCTGTGCTCAGTGTAAATGAAGGACTGAGGCATTTTCTGATTGCATGTGTGCTGCGTTTCTATGATTGACAGGTCATGTCCACTTGCTCAAATGGTTTGCTGCCTGAGGCAGATTGGGTCCTTATTTGATACTCATCAAAAGCATGATTTATACCGTTTTTGGGATAGACAGGAAATAAAAAGCTATTTTTATTATAAACCATAATTCTTTTGACCAATATTTAGTAAAATATATTTTATGACCCATTTGACTAAGTCTAGAAGCATCCTTTAGCTTGACTATTGCTAAATAACATTTTCTGAGAAGTTAAACATTTTTACCTTTTAAGTAAAATAATGTCCAGGCAGTGATCTATTAACATTTACAGTAGCTTAGTCAACTATAAGTTTCAAGAATCTTTAAGGTCATAATAAACTAAAAATTTTTAATTAAATGTATTTCATGCTCTTCAGTCTTTTCTTTACAACCTCTGTGAAGATAGGGAAATATTAAAAAAACTGAAAATACTCTTTTGAAAGTCAAACAGCTAAAATATAACTCTGATATAACACAGGCCGAAATGCATGCTAGGACTTTTGAAGATACTTTGTTAGCAAGACAAAAATCAATTTCCCCCACACAGAAATTTTAATAATTATTCTGAAGCACAACCAGTTGAAAATGAACCAAGCACTGTTAGCCATGGGGGGAAATTTCAGCCCAAGAAACTCACCAACATTAGCCAAGTAGCTGGATGGTCCCGGCCCACAATGCTCTTGCTTGTTCTTGTCATTAGTCCAGAAACGGGCGTGGAAAACAGCTATGGATGCTATCATGTCCAAAATTACTCCAAAGAATCTTCTTAAGGACTTTAGCATGAAGTGAGAGTGCACTTTTAGTTATTCAGATCATTTTGTGTCATAATCAAGTCACCTTTTTCTGTGTCATGGGTAACTAAAAGCTTTCCAGGGAGCTACAAAGTACTGCAAACAATTTTATCCCTGAGAAAATCACAACAGAGCTCTTCACACACAGCCCTGAGTCTCTAATATCTTAGAATCTCTTAACCAAACTTTCCTGTCAGCCAAACAGTTGAAGAACCTTGAACTCAATATTGGCTCATGAAGAGGCCCCAGAATGGCTCAGGGCTCAAGATGGCTGACAGATCCCCAGAGAGGTCTGTAAAATCCCTCAAAGACAAGGGAGACAGATGGATGAGCATTACTCCTTTCAGATTTCACAGATTAGATCTGTTCTCACCAGACCATATTGAATAATATACCTTAGGTAAATTCATCTGGCTTTATGCCTTAACTGTGTGCAAAATACACTCACAGGGTCCCGGATGATGGGTGACTGGGGTGGCTTGTGGTGTCTGCAGTGAGTACCTTCAATTTGGTGCTGAAGAAGAGCAGTTACCCTGAGGTGGGAGTGAAGCATAAAATCTGATATGGATCAATAAATGAAAACACAACATAACTAAATTTATTTATTTTTATTTTTTAAATTTCAAAATACATCATTCAGGGGGCAACAATGGTACCTATGTTGAGCACTGTCATCCCCAAAACATTCTCCCAGAGCAGAAAACATCTGTATTAAATTGTTCAAACAATCCCAGAAATCTTCCTCTTAAGTGAATTCAAAGAAATCAGAGGTATAACTATCTTAACTATTTTTAATATACATATACATATACATATACATATACATATACATATACATATACATATACATATACATATATTCTTTCAACTTCTGACACTAATGAAAGAATATATTTACACACGTCTTATTTCTTTCATTGAGTATGTTTTCAAGTTATATCCATTACCTATAAAACTCTTGAGTTTTCCGTCTTCTTGGCTAAGTAGTAAGCACTCTACTATATAAAAATACCACATCTTTTATCCATTCCTTAGTTGATGAGCATTTAGGTTATTTCCAAGTTCTGGCTATTACAAATTGTGTTGCTATGAATACAGTTGCAAATACATTAGTGTGGTATGATGTTTTAAATTCTATTTGGAAGACACCCAGGAGGGGAATAGCTGAGTTGAATGGGAGCTCTGGCCCTAATTTTTTGAGGAATCTCCACACTGATTTCCACAGTGCTTGTACCAGCCTGCATTCTGATCAACAGTGGTAAATGCCTCCTTTTCCCCCACATACCCTCCAGCACTTCTTATTGCTTGATTTCTTGATAGTAGCCATTGTTTCTGGGGTGAGATGAAATCTCAGTGTTGTTTTAATTTGCATCTCTTGGATGGTCAGTGATGTTGGACATTTTTTCCACATATTTATTTGCCATTTGTATTTCTTCATCTGAGAAGTATGTGTTCATCTCAGATGCCCATTTTTGGATTGGGTCTTTAAATCTGTGAGGACTGATATTTTTTGAGTTCTTTATATGTTCTTGATAGTAATCCTATATCTGAGAAACAGCAACACAGCTCCATTTAAATGGTTGTGTTATAGTTGAATGGGCCTAAAATAATCCAGGTTCTTGTGTATGATCAGGAAAATATTGGCAAATGTATACTTTGTAGTAATGAGCTATTTTATTGAAGATCACAGGAGGGTAGAAGAAACAGGCAGAAGGAAGAGGAATTCTCAAAGAGCCTCAGTACAATGCAGGCTTCCAGTATTTAAAGGGTCAGACACCTTTGACTCTAGGTGTCTCTCATTTTGTCTTTCACTGGTGTTGGAACCAGTGACTAATGGCATTATAACTTAGTTTAACATGGATAATTACGAGAGTGTGCTGTGCCCATAGCTGAATAAAGGGAAGCGAGTGGCTCATTTAGTGCCTTCTTTTCTAACTGTACCAAACCTGGACTGTGGTACCTTCCTCCCCATTCCAGATTGGGCATTTGGGAAAGGACCTGTCTGAGAGAGGGAGCAAACTGATCCCTCAGGGGTATATGGAGGATTAAATAAATCCACAGTTGATCACACTGTCTTCCCCACTGGATGTGGTGGAATTAGGCCATTTCAACCCAGTGACTCAAGCAGAATGGGACATCACTGAATTGTCATGTACCATTGTACCCGGCTTTAGAGCCTGCAGGCAGCAGGACACCAGGGAGAAAGAGTCCAGCAACATAGATTTTTTAAAAAATAAGCTGGGACCCCCTCCCCTCACCTTGACTACTTTGGTGGGCTGGCAGGAGCCTCAGCAACCTTTCCCCTCCACTCAGCGGAGCTTGGCAGCTGGTAAGAGTGTGGTTGAGCCCTTCCCCCAATCAGAGGACCTCAGCAGGCTGGCAACAGCACAGGTAAGTGCTTCTCCCACCTGGAGGATTTTGTGGGCCAGGGAGAACACAGCTGAGACCTCCCTTCACTCAGAAAACACTGGGTGGGCCTGCAAGGCCCCCTGTGACACAGTGGGGACCTGGGTGGGGTGCACTCTGTGGACAGGTGGGTCTGGCAGCCTGGAAAAGCCTGAAACCATAGTAACAGTATCAGCTAAGAGTTGGGTCACATCAATACTCCTAGATTAGCCAGCCCAGGAAAGATCCAGAACAAGCACAACTGGCCCTGCAGGGGGAATTCAGGTTATTGGCTTTTCCCGTACACTGTGGGGCCTGACAACTGGACAAACACAGCCAACAGTAGCACCCTAAGACACACACGATGGACAGGTAATACTAACAGGACTGAAAGACCAAAATATGAATCAAGAGGTGAAAATGACAAGACAAAAAGGCAAAATGCAATCTCAGACCTCCAGCCCATCTGGAACAAGTACAGGAGACATAAACATAGAAGACATTGGAAGATGCACACCTGAAATTTCTGAAAAGATAGCAAGCAAAGTAAAGGAACAAATCCATGAGGTTGGAGAGGAAATCAGATAAGAAATAATCTCTCAGGTAAAAAAAGAAATGACAATCTTAAGGAAGAATTTGTTCAGCCTCGCTAGAAAACACATAGATGAAAAAATAAAGGAGCATAGAAAAATGATGGAAACTTTGAATGAACAATACAGGAAAGAAATAGAATGCATGAAACAGATTCAAAGAGATATCCAGGAAATTAAAATTCCTATTGAAAACTGGCAAGACCACTTAAATGAAACTGAGTATAGACTTTCAGACCTTTAGCACAGGATCATGGCTAGAGATCATGAAAGGAAAGATCTCTTAAATAATAACAAGCTGTCTTGGTTATTTTTCTCTTATTGCTGGAATGAAATATTGGATACCCAAAATAAAGGAAGGAAAGGTTAATTTAGCTGTTTGTGGAGGTTTCAGCCCATAATCAGCTGACTCCAGGGCAGGGTGGCATGGCACTAGGGCAACACTTCAAGGCAGTAGCCAGCAAATGCAACCAGAGAAAGGGGGGAGAACAAGCGTCTTTTCCTCCCTTATATATAATGCAGGCCACTCCCACTCCAGGCCCAGTGTAGCACTCACAAAATCTCCTTGCCCTCCTCTTGTACAGGATGGAGATGTTTACAAAGTAAGAACCCTGGCTCCCTGCTGAATCACTTAGGTGAATTTCTCAAATTGACACAATGCATCAACCATAACACAAGGGAACATGAAATAACAATTCAACAGCTCTAAGATGATGCAAAGAAAAACAATATAAGATTAATAGGTGTCAATGAAAAAGCAGGAGTCAACCCAAATGACATGATAAAGCTATTTCCACAAAATTTCCCAAGCATGGGAACAGAATCTGACATACAGATAAATGATGCATATAAAACTCCAAGTGGACATAACTAAAACACCCAGACATATAATAATCAATATCCTAGAAATTCAGCACAAAAACAGAATGCTAAAAGCTGTTAGAAAAAAGAAATAGATTGCTTATCAAGGAAAGTCCATTAGAATCATGGGCAAATTCTCAATACAACCCCTTAAGTGAAGAAGAGCCTGGAGTGAAGTATTTCATGTTCTCAAGGAAAACAACTTCCAACCCAACCAAGATTGATTTATCTTTCAAAACTATCTTTCAAAATCAATGGAGAAATGAAATACTTCTATGACAAACAATAACTGCAGAGATTCATGTTCACCAAGCCAACACTAGAAAGATTACTGAAAGTATTCTAGATAGAGAAAAAAATGACCACAACTCCCTGAATAACAACAGAAAGGAATCACCAGGCAGGGCAAGCAAGTAAACAGAGTATGAAAGCAGGGAACCAAGAACAGGAAAATAAAATGACAAAGATAAACCAATACAGATTAGTTATAACTATCAATGTAAATGGCCTGAATTCACCAATCAAAAGAAACAGATTTGTAGAATGGATCAAGAAGCAAGATCCAATAGTATGTTATATAAAGAAATGCATTTAACTAAAGAAGAGATTCACAGACTGAAAGTCAAAGGATGAAAAACAATAGTCCATGCAACAAGAACCCAGAAAAGAGCAGGGTAGCTATTCTGTTCATAGACAATGTGAACTTCAAACCAAAAATGTTCAAAAGAGATAAAGAAGGTCACTACACACTTGTTAGAGTAAAAATTCAAGAAGAAGAGACAACAATCATGTCTATTAATTCATGTCTATTAATATTTGTCTTATAGTTGGACGCACCAAATATGGTAGCATCCAACTATAAGACAAATATTAATAGACATGAAAAATCAAATATGCAATAACACAGTTATAATAGGGGACCTTAATACCTCATTGTCACAAAGAGATCAACTAGACAAAAAGGTAGCAAAAAATTAACAGAACTGAATCAAATATGTGAACAGATAGATTAACAGACATTTACAGAGTGTTCCACTAAACATCAGAATACATATTCTTCTAAGATTCACATGGGACATTCTCTAAAATAGACAATATATTAGCCCAAAGAATGTGCCTAAATAAATGTAAAGGAACTAAAATTATCTCATGCATATTATGCAATCATAGTGCAATAAAATTGGAAATCCATGGCAAAAGAAATTGGAAAAACTGCATAAACACTTGGAAATTAAATAATACCCTCCTGAACAATCAATGTGTCATAGATGAAATTAAGGAAGAAATTAAACAGAAATTCATGGCAAAAGAAATTGCAAACACTGCATAAACACATGGAAATTAAATAATCTCCTGAACAATCAATGTGTCACAGATGAAATTAAAGAAGAAATTAAACAGTATCTGTAATCAAATGAAAATGCATACCGGAACCTGTGGGAAGCTGTGAAAGCAGTACTAAGAGGGATATATATATATATATATATATATAGAGAGAGAGAGAGAGAGAGAGAGAGAGAGAGAGAGAGAGAGAGAGCAGTGAATTGTCACATCAGGCAAACAGAATGAGCACTTGTAAACAACCTAATGCTGCACCTCAAGTTTCTAGAAAAACAAGAGCAAGTCAAGACCAAAACTCACAGAAGAGAGGATATTATAAAGATCAAGGCAGAAATTAACACAATTGAGACTAAGAAAATAATACAAAGAATTAATGAATTGAGGAGTTGGTTCTTTGAAAGAATAAATAAAACTGATAACCCCCTAGCCAATCCTATCAAGAAAAGGAAAGAAAAAACTCAAATTCATGCAATGAGGAATTAAAAGGGTAAAATCACTACAGATCCTGTACAAGTTCAGAAGATCATCAATACTTCTTTGAAAATCTTTATCTGTTTAGGCTGGAAAATGCAGAAGAAATGGACAGATTCCTAGAAACGTGAATTACCAAAGCTGGATCAAGAAGACATAAAATTTTGAGTAACTTTATATCAATTACTGAAATTGAAAACATAATTTAAAACTTACCAACAAAGAAAAGCCCAGATCCTGATGGATTCGCTACTGAATTCTACAAGAAATTCAGAGAAGATTTCATGCCAATACTCCTCAAATTCTTTAATTAAATTGAAAGGGAAGAAATTTTCCCTAACTTATTCTTGGAGCAAGTATTACTCTGGTACCAAAACCAGAGAAAGATCCAATCAAAAAGGAGAACTATAGATCAATCTCCCTAATGAACATAGGTGCAAAAATTATCAATAAAATACTAGCAAACAGAATGCAGCAAATTATCAAGAAGATTATACATGATGACCAAGTGGGATTCATTCCAACAATGCAGGGATGGTCCAACATATGCAAATCAATAAATGTAATACACAATATCAACAGAGCCAAAGATAGAAATCATATGATCATCTCAATAGATGCAGAAAAAACTTTTGATAAAGTGCAACATTTATGCATGATAAAAATAAAAAGATGGTCTCTGCCTCAATCTGATAAAAACCATCTATGACAAACTAACAGCCAACAGCTTACTAAGTAGACAAAAACTGAAAGCTTTTACTCTAAAATCAGGATCAAGATAAGAATTTTAGCTATCACCAATGCTGTTCAATATAGTTCTGGAAATGTTAGAGCAATTAGACAAGAGAGATAAATAAAAGGAATAAGAATAGGAAAGGAAGAAAGTAAATTGTTATTACTTGGAGATGACATGATATTCTACATAGAAGATTCCAAAGACTCCACCAAAGGACTACTAGAGTTAATAAGCAAATTTAGCAGCATGGTTGGATACAAACAGAACATTCAAAATTAATAGCATTCCTGTACACAAATGATAACCTGAGAGAGACATGGAAATAATACCGTTTGCAATAGCATCGAAAAAATGAAATACTTAGGAATCAATCTAACAAAGGAAGCAAAGCATCTATATATTGAAAATTACAGTACTCTGAAAAAGGAGATTGAAGAGGATATCAGAAAATGAAAAGATATCCCTTGGTCATGGATAGGAAGAACTGACATTATGAAAATGGCCATTCTTCCAAAACTGTTATACAGATTTAATTCAATCCTGATTAAAATACCATTAGCATACCTCACCAATCTAGAGTAAACATTCTTAAAATTCATACAGAACCAGAAGGAACCTAGAATAGCAAATGTAATCCTGGGCAACAAGGGCAAGGCAGGAGGAATCACAATCTCTGACTTGAAATTATACTACAAAACTACTGTGATAAATTCAGCATGGTACTGGCAAAAAGCCAGACTTGAGGACCAGTGGAACAGATTAGGAGATGCAGACACAAAGACAAACACACTCAGCCACCTTATCTTTGACAAGGGGTCAAACACTTTCACTATAAGAAATCCTCTTTAATAAATGCTGCTAGAAAAATTGCATTTACACATATCAAAAACTAAAACCATGCACTAAAGTCAAAGTGGATCAAGATATAAATATTAAAATAGAAACACTAAATGTACTGGAAGATAAGAGATCTTGAAGACAGGGGTAGGCAGAGATTTCGTGAACAAAATGAAAACTGCATGGGAAGCACATCAAAGAATCAACAACCAGGGTTTCATCTTATTAAAAAGTATTTACACATAAAAAGAAATCACTAACAGAGAGAAAAGAAAACCCACAGAATGGGGAAAAATTTTATCCAACTGTACCTCAAGCAAATTACTTCTGTCTAGAACATATAAAGAATTAAAAAAGTCAGGTTCCCCAGATTAAAAGTATGGACATCTGAGATGAATTCATACTTCTTAGATGAAGAAATGCAAATGGCAAATAAATACATAAAAAATGTTGGGAGAACCAGAGAGTGGCCCCCAGATCTGGCCATGGCCATGGTGAAACCCAGGAGCCTGCACAAAGAAGCAATTTGCCTGCCCTCTTGGTAAGTGCCTTCCTCTGGCGTGAGCCAAGAGGAGACCCAGTAGTGTCTCTTGAGCCTACCGGTGCATGGGCTTGGAATCAAACATCCTAAATCCCCCCCCCCCATTAGCAACTGGGGACAGAGGTCTGAGCATCTCTTGGCAGGATGACTGTATGCAACATAGCAAATATGGGGGGGGTCTTCTCTATCTTCTCTTTGAAAGCAAGTGTTGTTTTCAGTTTTGTTTCATTATGATTAATTGTTTTACTCTATTCAATATTCTCTTTCGATTGATTACTTAATTGACTAGATAACTATTGTGAAGATAATGAGGTATACTATGGTACCTATTACTGTTACACCAGTAACCTGCTGTGAAGTTCTGTACCAAATTCACTGCACTGTCTCAATTGGCTTTGTTCTGTTGTATTTCTACTACCTTCAAAATAAAAAAAGAAAAATGTTAAACATCACTGATCATTTCAGAAATATACATTTAAAACAACAATGAAACTCCATCTCACTCTAGGAAGAATGTCTGTAATCAAGAAATCAGCCAATACCAAATGCTAGCAGGGCTGTGGGGAAAAAGGAACCCTTCTCCACTGTTGATGGGAGTGTAGGCTGCTGCAACCACTGTGGAAATCAGTGTGGAGATTCCTAAAAAATCTAGGGTTGGAGGTTATATGTGCACCCATGATTATAGCAGCAAAATTTGTAATAGCTAAATCTCGGAAACAACCCAAATGCACATCAACCATGGAATGGATAAAAAAGATGTGGTATTTTTATACAATGGAGTACTACTCAGCTACATAGAAGGATACACTAGAGGCTTTTATAGGTAAATGGATGCAACTTCAGGTTATAGTCATGAGTGACATAAATCATACTCATATGTGTAAATATCACATTGTCTCCCTAGTGCAACAAACCGAAGAAGTAAATTAGATCCAAAATGTAGAATAGGTATTGTTAATGTGAAAAAGAAAAAAATTCTTAAAAGGAAAGAGCAACTGGGATAGAGGAAAGAAAAAAAAGAAAGAGGGAAAAGGATTACACACACACACACACACACACACACACACACATGATAGATAATTACACTACTAATCTCTGTTAGTTCATCAAAAAGAACATTTTATGCCTTCATTGTTTGCTCATTTTTCATGCTTATATCTTGTTATCTGAATAACTACTTTGAAGACAGCAATACACAATATCTTAACCATTGTTAGTTTCCTGTTATTTTAACATTCTGTATCATCATTTTCATTCTTGTTTTGTTCTATAATAAAAAAAGAAATAACAAGCTGCCCCTTTCTCTCATCCCAAACTGGAGTACTGTAGGCAAAACTTCCAGTGTCTTTCCCAAATTGTAGGCAGGCTCCCAAGGGGAAGGTGTCAACAAGCAATGCTTACCTGAGAAAGGCAGAAGGAAGGGAAAAGAGGTTCTGTGCATAATCAGAGAAGGATGCAGGGACTGAGTAACTCTGGGAGCTCGAAGAGTGGAAAAGTGCTCTTCTGCTGTTTCTCTGGGCAAAGCTGAAACAGATAGGCAGCTTTGGAAATCAGCACCAGGGACAGAGATTTTGAGACACTACATGTGTACATTTATAAGTAAAAGAAACCTGTGAGGAAAGACACAGAGAAGTCCACAGTATTTACCTCCTAAGCCAATCAGGGCAATCGGATCCATGGAGGTCTGCAGAGGTGAATGGTGAAAGCTCAAAACCAGGACACAAGTTAGGAGAGTGCTCCAGTTTTAAGGCTTTGGATAGGAACCTGCCTGCCCACAGTGGGACGATGTGCAGTTAGTCAAAACTCCAACAGGGACCCCAGTGAAAAGGGTGCTGTGTGGAAGACAGGGACAAAGAAAATGTATTTAAACACAACAAAATAGTAATCTACTATAAAAAGAATGAATTTGAAACATTTGTGTGAAAATACACATACCTTAAAAATATAATGTTAAGTCAAATAAATCAGAGTCACAAGCTTACATACTGCATGGTTTCTTTCATTTGAGAAATCCAAAGTGTAAATAAAATAAGGATAAAAATAAAAGATAGGAAGGTGATAAAAAGGAAACAGGTAATACATCTACTGCAAATGGGGAGGGGACCAGGACATGGATGGTAGGGGCAGGAAGGGGCAACAGAAAGGGATGTAAAAAAACTTAAGGCGTGTCATGTACCAAATTCCCACTATGAAGGTACTGATTCCATATCACAAACATGTACTAACAAATAAAACAAAACACATTCACAGCAACTCCCACATTGGTGATTGAGAAACTAGGGAATTTACAATGGCCAACTTGACATAGAACTGCGGCAACATGTAATGGTATACATATGTTTAAGGATAAGCTGCAGAAAATGTGAGTGCAACATAAGGTGAGCCTTTAATCAAGCCTTTGACTAAATATTAGGAAATAAGACAACTTGAATATCATAGAGTAGACAATGATGCATATGGACAAACTAGGAGCTCAAAAGCAAAGTCATACCTGGTCAAGTGTTACAATAGATGCAAGATTCCCTGGTACAATCTAAATGCAAACTTTTCTTAGTTGAATTCCTTTGAAGTAATTTTTTTTCTTGATTTTTTAGACAAGATTTCATTCTAATTCAGGCTGGCCTTAAACTCATGATGTATCCCAGACTTGTCTCTAATTTGTGGTGATCTTTCTGCTTCAGTTTCCCAAGTGCTGAGATTACATACCTGCACCATTATACCCAGACTCAAATACCTTTTCAGTGGTGATAAATATCACTGAAGTGATTATTTAACATGTATTTAAGAAACCAGTCAGTCACTGTGCATTTTGGAAGGTTCCTATCTCTGGGATCATTCAGTTGGCCTCCAGTTTCCACAGAAACCTAGAAATATTTCTTGGCTCCTTGGGATGAATTTAAGCAGCACTTTAATGTTAAGTTCCTGCCTGCTTCTTTGCCATCTGTGTTAATACCAAAGATTTGTTTCCCACAGTTTGTGGTAGATTACATCACACCCATGATAGCAGGAATACATGATTTCTGAGGGCTTGCTTTTCAGTGATAAATTGAGTCCATGGAATGATGAATGATGAAATTGGACACTGAAATTTCAAATTTCAGTTGGCAGTCCAGGGTCCTTCACAAGAATCTTCTAGCCAGAGGGTTAAATTTGACACTTGAGATGGGGAAGAGTTAAATGCTTAATGTTTACATTAATTGTTTGGATGTGTGTGTATGTTTCTAAGTATTGTATCCAAAGATGTTCTGCCCCTCACCTATATCCCGCTCCTTTCTATTTTGTTTTTCAAATTTCAGAGAGAAGTTTGCTTAATCTCCCTGGCTGTCTTCAGACTTTCAATTCTTCTGCTTCAGCTTCTAAAGTAACTGTGGTTACAGGCCTGTACCTTGGTTTATATAGTAAATACGTCATATCTAAAAGAGAATTTCCCAACTTTCGTAAAACTTTTTAGTGAGGGAAAAATGTTTGAACTTTGCAATTAGAATCTGAATCTTTCTTAGGGGTTCAAATGTACACAGAAATGAATAAACTTTTATATAAAGCACAATGATTCATTCCTCTGTTCTTCCAACATGTGTTCTTGGTTTTATAAAACTCAGTTTGAATTTTTGCCAACTGTCTGATGGACAAATTGGAAGACCTTCTGTGAGCTTGCCTCTAATATGGATACCTCAGATAGATGGTACTGGCCTCTACCATTTGTGAGGACATCAGCACATGTGTACGGCTACTTTTTCAACCAAGGCAGTGTTGAGTTACCAAGGGCATAATGGGAAGGAAGGCCGAAAATCCAGATGGGGCAGTAAAAATCAATAGAAACACCTGCGACCATTCATGTGGGGATTTGCTTTGAATACATCTTCCATGAGCCAAGTAATGACACACTTTGCAATAAACTGAATTTGTTATTCACCTGACAATTCTACAGAGGGCCTGCTGGACGACAGCTGGGCAGGCAGAGAGGAAGAGACCTTGCAGTGCACAGAGGTTTTTAGGGAGTGGCAATAAAGTTACAAGGACTTTCAAATTCTTCAGGAGCCACAGCCTCCTGTAGATACCTCAGCACCTGGCACTCTTCAGACCCTGGCTCCTTTATGTCTGCTGCAGAGTAATGAGATTGTTCTGTGAGCCCCCAGGGACGCTGCACAGGCTGCAAATCTTTGGAACCACACGTAAGTGTTAGATTCAAAACCTGTAAGAAGTTTTAAGCAATCAGAGCTGGGAGTGATTCACAACCCTCCCTCCCACTGCTCACACCTTGCTCTGCAGTGCTTATAATTTGGCATGAGTGCTGAGGAGTAAATCCTAATTACCCTTCCTGGAGCTGAAGTACTCTTTGGGTATGAATGACCATCCTGCAAAGGTCTCTTCCTGCTAAGGCTCACACTCCCCTTTCACTGGTACCCTTGAGGGGGTGCCTGACATCAAAAGAGGTCAAAACCAAAATGCAAAAACCTAAACCTTTTCCCGAACATTCCACCTCCCAAGTGTGGGAGGTTACAATAGGGAATCGCTGTAGAGTCCTAGGGTCCTTCCAGGTGGTACTGAAATATCTACAAAAGAATCTGCTTCACCCCAGCCCTGGTCTTGCTTTGCTTACTCCTCCTCCTCCAGCTTCACTGGGAATATTTCTTGGGCCAGGCTGAGTCCTAGAGCAGCAACTAAAGAATGGATCTGAGGCCAGAGGACTGTAGGAGTCTGGCCAGCTTGAACCCGACTCTGACTCCCATGCTCATGCTGGGAAGAAACTTTTAGCAATAGCACATCAGGAAACATATGTAAAAATGGAACAATACAGTAATAAGTAGGGCAGGTGGGCTAAGGATGAGAGGTAAAGGGATATCTGGAATGACTTCATGGCAGGGAACTTGAAATCTTTGGTGCAATGAACATATTCTTGGAAAACACTAACTTCCAAAAATGACTCGGTAAGGAACAGTTGTCTTGCAATCATTTAAAATATGGAAAGTATAGAAATCTTTCCATAAAGGAGAGCTCAGACACAGCCACTGAAAAATTTAAAACTTTAATGAAGAAATACCATTTTGTAAAAGAGTGTAAGAGTATAGTAATAAAAGCATATTTTCCATACTAACTAAACAGATCCCCAAAACCTAACAGTAATCTTAATGGGAAAATAAAAAATGAGTACAATTTATTCATGAACATACCATGGAAAAGTCTGAATCAAAGCATTAGGAAAAGTGATCCAGAAATACATAAGTACATATGCTCGGGTTAGCTGAGTTACTGTGGCACAGAATGTTCCTTAGAATGACACAGAGGTGTAGCTGTAGGTCCAGGTACTTGTAGATCTGAGTGAAGCAAAGAATGACAAGTAAAAAGCCAGCTTGGGAAAACTAAGCATGCACAAATCATTCATTAAAACAAGGGCCTGTTGACATATCATACTGTAGAGAGATCGACCTCCCTACAGTAATACCCAATTAACCAAAATTAGTTACTGTAAGAAAAATCTATTTAAATGACTACAATAACTTTAAAGGAAAAACAAAATCACATTTTTGCCATAGACTGAAGCATTTTAAAATCCAACACTTGTACAAACAGAGGATACTAAGATCCTGAAAGAGAAACCAAAGAGGTCCTTGGCAGAAATTGGTAACGCATGACCAAGCTGAAGTTGAATCTAGGCCGTGCAGACAGTCCTCTGGCCTCTCACTGTTGTGATTCCATATATTATGTCAGTTTTCACTCACGCAATAAGTAAAAATAAATACAATTGCTAGAAGTAAAAGTGCCATTTTTCAGAAAGATGGCAATTGTGTATATATGCAATTCAATGATTCAAAATAGTACTATTTCACACACATTTACGAAATCCTTGCCTTAAGCATCTTGGTGGAGTTAATTTAAATAACAGTGAATTTCTCCAAATGACAAGAACTTTCCCTTACTTTCCCTTCCTCTCCCTGTGTAGACAGGGTGATCTACTGCTCTTTCTCTGTCCTATCACTTGCAAGCATGCTTACAGTTTAACTAGTGGATGCCCATTCTCAAGGTGCTGCTGGACTTCACATATTGAAATCTCAGCAGGAACCTGCTGCATCCCTTGCCCAAGAGGTGGTGGAGACCTGTCTGCTATTTGCACAGGTGCCCTGCAGCAGAGCTCAGGGTACCCATGTGACTTTGCTGCTCTGATGTAAGTTTGGGCTCCTGCTGTTCTAAGTCACTTGGATTCTGGTGTGCCAAAAATTGGTCCTGGGATGGCAACTGGTAATTCTCTTGGCAATACTGAGGCTGTGGGAGCTGCTGCAGATGGTATTCCCAGGGGCTTCCCTGCTGCCCTTGAAATGTTATCCATTGATAATATTCCTTGTGCTCTTCTTGCTGCTGGCCTGTCCCCTGGCCAGTGAAAATATAATGGGAAATAAAGGGCAAAGAATGGTAACTATTCCCTGACTCATATCTGCCACTTTCAAAATACTGCCCAGCTGTATTAGAATAAATAAAGTTGGCTGGTGTGGAGGTACAAGAAGGTCCACTTTCTGGGGAACCTTGAAACTCCAGGGGACTTCTTGATTCCCTGTCAATACCTGTAACCATACAGTCACCTGAGCCAACATGTCCAATGGGAATGGTCTGTGTTTCCAGTGAAGAGAAGCCACCGCTGTGCAGTAGTGTATCCTGGTCATGCCAGGCTGTCTTCTTAATGGAAGAATTGTCTGACTGCACCTGGCTATTAGGGGAGACCAGCGACTGAGAACTTTGGACGAGGAATCTGTTTAATTTCTTCATGGCAAAGATTCTCTTTTTCTCTGCAGGTGGTAGTCTGCATCTTTTACCTTGGAACCAATTCTAAAGACAAAGAGGAAAGTACATCAATTAAATCTAGTTTTCTAGTAATATCTAATGCATTTATAAAATGAAAGACCTTTTTCTAGGTCAGCTTCACCTCAGTATTATTAATATCTTGTTTCTTGACCACAAGGAGACATGACAAATGGAGGCCACCTTACCTTTGGCAGCACTTATTATGGAAGTACTGAAATGTCTGCTATTCCTAACTCCATGGTTTTCAGTGACCCCCCTTGTGTGCAAATGGAGGCTGTGAAACTCTTTCCCTGATCTGTCTGAAAGCTATTTATAATTTTGATAATAGATAAAATATTCTCCCAGAAAGATATTGTTATACTGTATCCACTCAACCTGTTCTACCATGAACACCTTAACCATCAATGTACCCTCAATTGTACTGTTAAATTCATTGTATTCTAATAGATGCACAGAGGAAAGAAGAGTTTTTTATAACTGAGTAATTTGGGTTTTGTGACCCTAAACATCTTATGGAACAACTCAGGGTTTCCGTTTTCTCTCCTCCATAAAATGATGATTAATTGTTCATGAAAATCAGAGTCCTCAAAATTTGGGGAGCAAATGTACAAAGGATAAAATGCTATTGTAGACTATCCATGGTAGTTAACTAGGTTGATGGTAGGGCAGTGAGAGGCTTGAGCGTGGGCTGTAGTTTCTGGGAGCATTTTGGTATTTGCATTTTAGGCCCTGTTTCCACATTCAGAATTTCAATAGTAGCTAGAAGGCTCATTGTTACACATTCATCTTTGCCTAATATACAATTGTCTTATTCATATTGAATGTGATACCTTCAAACACACTTACTTTGTGCTCCTAACAAAACCAGTATGCACAGACAGTTCAGGATGAAGAGTTAAACTTTTTAAAGTGGTTACAGAACTAATCTGGAGGTAGATCTCACAGGATGCCACCAGAAAGCAGACAACACTTTGTGTTGTACAAGCCTCCTGTGACCCTGTCCCTATCCATGACAGACTCTGCGTCACACCATGAGCATTCACTAAGGGCGTGAGCCTCATTTTAAGCCAAAGCTCTTTTCCACACATTACTCAGATTTTCTATTGATTTGTAAAATCATTGACTTGCATGTCCTTTTATGATTTTCCACTTCATGAATTTTGTAAATTCCCTGTGTAAAGTGAATTTCCCATGCTTTTATTCTCCAATACGAAACTAAAATTTCCATTGTTATTTCAACTGAGGAAATTTCCTCTGTCATGCAACCAACATACTCAGTGATCCAAATATAATGACAGAATAAAACCATATGGGAAACTTAATAACATATATGAAATAGTACTTCAGGTTTGAAATGCTAGGAATTGAATCAAAGTCTTCCATCATGCAGGCATCTGATCTTCTTAGCCAAATCCTCAGCCTTAACCATTACAATTAAAACTCGGAACAATTTTGTGCATCTTTAATGATAATTTACAAAAACCAACCTTGCCATACATTATAACTCCAAAAAATGTTTTATGCCACATAGCAGTTTGAAATACCTTTAACACTGAGAGATGTCATGTGGTGAAGAGCAAGTCTATCCTTCCTTCTGCACTTGATACAGTTATACATAACCTTTACTTCACTGCCATCTCTTAGGGGTTTCATTGGCATATCCAACCTCACATGTCCAAATTGACAGCCTCAGTGTCTCTAGCACACAGTTGCTACTCCCCAAAGTCTCCCTTTATTAATTACTCCTAAATCTAATCTTCCATTACTTTAAGCCAAAGCCTGGATCCTTCCCTTCTTGTTCTTCTCCCACTATGTACCCAATTTCTCAGCAAACTCTCAGCTCTACATTCAAAATATTGAAAGTCTTCCAGTGCTCAGGAGACCCACAGCCAGCTCTCTGGTCTGCACATCCCAGTTCCCATCCAGGAAAATCATGAACACTACTAGACTGGTCCATGCTCCCGAGCTTGTCTCACAATAGTTTTTTTGTGTGTGTGTGTGTGTGTGTGTATGTAAAATACATGTGTCATGTATACATTCCTATACTGAAATGTATAAAAATGATTCTCAACATTCTTCCATGAAGTGGCATGCTACAAACCATTTTCATAATTTCTTCCTTTTCCCATATTAACTACAAAATATTTATCCACATAAAACTCTGAATATTGGACTTACATCAATGACATACAGTTGGCAATGGAGTTCACTGGCAAGTTCCTCCTTGGTTGTGTAAGTAGGGTAAGGGTTCTCCTCAAAGGATCGTTTCAGAATCTGTAATTCATCCTTTGTAAATTTGTGTGGAGGTCTCGTTTTCCGTCTTCCACACTGTTTGTCTTGTGCTTTATTATAATCATCTTTTTTACCTGAAGAGACTGAAAGATGTGGAAACACAAACAAAAGCATGAGGGATACCAGTAGCATTTTAAAAAAGATCCTTTGTGCTGCAACAATTCAAAAGTTAAGATTTATAAGGCTGTAGCCTCCTACCTATTAATAATGGAATTACTAAAGAAGGAGGAGACTATATTATGATAATAAAGATGAAGTGAAATTTATAAATTTCATTTATTTACTTAGTGATAGGCTCTTGCTTTGTAGTGCAGGCTGGCCATGAATTCACTAGGTAGCCCAGGCTGGCCTTGAGCTCACAGCAGTCTTCTTGCCTAAGCCTCCCAAATGCTGACATTAACAGGTACACACCAGAACACTGGTCTGGAATGAGATTTCTTGTTTTGAGATGAGATTACTAATGCACGTGTGGCAGCATAGGCCTGTACCTCTAAAACCCTGATCCTGAAGCAGGAGGATGCCTTGGTGACAGCAGAAGAACAGTCAGGGCAACTTAGTAAGACCTATTCCCAACTAAGGATGTTAGCTGAAAAAAAGGAGATTCTTTAAGATTGTCAGAGAATTGAAATATTTCTTAAGTGTATCAAAATTTGCTGGAATATAATAGCGGAGATCAGTGACATACAATTGGCTGAGGAGTTCACTGGCAAGGTCTTCCTTGCACTCCATGGCAAGCCAGCTCTACAAAGCAAGACCCTGTCTCTAAATAAATAAATAAGACACAGACATACAATGATGTTTAACATCACCAATCAGTAAGGAAAAGCAAATCAAGTCTGCTGACGTGTATCACCATACATCGTTTAGAATTGCTATTATTTACAAAACTGGAACAATATGGTTGAGGATGCATGGAGGTTGGCAACGTTGTATGTTATCAGTGGAAATGCAGTGTGGTATATCTTCTATGGCAGTTTTCCAAAACATCAAACTACTATATCACCCACCAGTTCTGTACCTATGAGGTACCTACTACCTAATTCCTAGGTGTAACCTAAATAACCTAAACGGTAGTTTCCAGGGACTGAGCAGACAGAGCCCTAGTGCAGTCCATATTCCATGGGCACAAAGTGCCAGGTTTGAAACTGTTCAAGGAGAAAAGTAACCGGGATAGGGGAAAGGAGGAAAGGGAAAGGAAAAAGACATAAATTTATATTTGTGTGTATATGCACACACAGACACACATAAGAGAGCTAAGGTGACTTTGCTACTAATTCTATTAGTTCTTGGAAAAATCAGTATTAACTCATATGATTAGACCAGTTTTGCTTGTGTATATCTCGTAATCTAAGCAACCCTTTTGTAGATAACAATATGCAATATTACAACCATTGTTAAATTCCCATCATCCTGTTTTGAAAGCCTGTATTGTTTGAGTTTGCTATTGTTATTTGTTTGTGTCTTTGGCTTTTTGTGTTTCTTTTCTGTGTCTTTTTTTTCTCTTAAATTAAAAACAAACAAAAAACCAAAAGTGCCAGGTTCAGCAAATGGAAAGCAGAGGATGGTGGTGTAAGGGGAGGTGGAGCCGTACACAGTGCCTCTGAGAATAAACTAAAAATGCTCAAGTTTAGATTCTGTTTATCAGGATAAAAAAAAAAAAGCTCTACTCCAAGAAACAGCCCGAGATTATAAAACATGAATGTATATATGAAAATTTCAGGCACAGAGATTTTGCCTTAATCTCAAAGCCACCATCAGGTAACTAAAGCAAATAAAATCTAAAGTATCATTTCTGAGGTTGGATCCCATGATCTGACCACTTCTGAGAGGACACTGCTGCTAATACCACTGCAGTGGGGATTAATTTTGTAACACAACACTCTCAGTGTTACTTTCAAACTAGAACTTGGAGCTTCACTCAACTGGGAAATACCTGGAAAACTACTTAGTGAACGAAAGTGAGCATTTCATATATTTCACTGCAGAGCTAGAACTGAAGAATCCGTTTTTTTTTTTTTTTGAGACTGGGTCTCACTTTGTGAGCTCAAGGCTGACCTTGAACTTACTACATAGCCCAGGCTGGCCTTCACCTCAGGGCAACTCCCCTGCCTCAGCCTCCCAAGTGCTGGGATTATAAGGGTGTGTCCCCAAATCTGGAGTAAGAATTATGGTTTTTAAACTAGATGGAAACATGACTCACAGGCCTGGTTTATTACTAAAATAAATAAAGCAGTAGCTTATATAATCAAGAAAACCAGAGCATGTAGCTGCCAGGATCTGGGCCCAGAGTTAAATGCCCTGGATAAGAAGAGGGAAGAAAAGCAAAGGGAGATGATACTGTTCACCTCCACTATGATGCAAGTTTAGGAATCTTTTTAACCACAATTTCAAAACATATTCATTTAAAAAATAACAAAAGGAAAGAGGGACAGAACCACGATTGTGAAGTTAAGCCCGGAATTCTTTGAATAAAGGATCACAGTGTAGCCTGGACCAACCCTGGGCCTCTGCTGAAGTGATCAGTGACACAGTATTGCCAGGTGGGCACAGGCCTGTGACCCAGCACTCAGGGCTCTGGAGAGGCTCAAGTTCGAGGCCAAGTGGGACCACAGACAGACTTAGCTCAGAAGCAAAAACATAAAAAGCAAAAAAACCAAGCAAACAACAACAACAACAAAACCCAAAACCAAAACCAGAAAAACAAATTCTGTAATATGAAGTTCTGAAGACAATTACAGATTAAAAGTAATTGAAATTTTCATGAAAAGACAGTAAGTCTTGGATCTTAACCCTTTCCTTGCAGAAATTCATAAAGTATTAGATAACACAAATTACAGGAGAGCACAAACGGTCTTTGGTTTTCCTTTGTTTGGAGGAGAGGAAGGGGTGCTGGGAGCAGGGCCGCACTGGGCCGCTGTGCGCCAGCCCTGCTGCGTCTCCATCCACAGCGGTTCTAGCTCACAGAAAACCCAGGTTTCCCTAATGTGCTCACAAATACTCCCGATGGTAATCATCCAAAGCAAGATTTTCCTCAGGATTAAAGGCTGTAAGTGCCTTCTTGTGTCTAGGTTTCCTCGTTAAGAGATGCTCCTGACATGTTCTAGAGGCCCGTATTTGGGAACACAGCCTGCAGTGCCGATGCCCAGCAAGGACAGCTCCTAGCCCTTGGTCAGGTGCTTCACCTGCTCTCTGGGGAGGGGACTCAGGTGGCAGCAGGGCCTGCCTGGAAAGTACACACATTGGTGGTTTCTTGCCCCATTTCTCCACGAACGTCTCCTCAGTGCAGATTAAGAGATGAAGATTAGGCTGTGGGCTGTGATGCCAAGGCCAAATTAGTGCTCCGTGGGTGGAGTTAATCTCATTTGTGCTGAGCCTAATCCCTCAGTCTACAGAAAAGGTCAGGAGGCCGTTATGGAAAGGAGCCTCAGCGAAGTTCATAGAAGCTGCCTTTCCTGGGAATGGCGCCCCCATAGCTCTCAGGGACTCAAGGAAGGGGACTTCGGGCTCCTTCAGAGCCTGACAAGTCCCATCAGCTGTGGTGGGGCATGTCTCTAATCCTATCAGGCTAGAGGCTGAGGCAGGAGGATTGCTGAAAATTTGAAGCCTGCCTGGGCTACAAAGTGGGTTTCTGAGCAGTCTGAACCACATTGTGAATTCCTCTCTCTTTAAAACAAGAAGAAAAAGTAGAAACTGGCAAGAAATATGAGCTAAGTGAATTTAAAGCATAAAGGAGTACTTAGAGTCTAATGGCAGTGCATTTTTTCTGTAATAAACTTTCAAAATTTTACCACATATTTCGGTCGCACCCTGTATCTGCATATATAAACAATATTTTTCCTATAATCATAGGTCCATTTTTAATACTTCATCTCAGACAGGGTACTCAGGGCCAGGGGTTTAGCTCAGCAGTACAAGTGTCTGCTTGGTAAGTGGGAGGTCTTGAGTTTGATTCTGGTACAAAAAAAAATAAACAGAAAAAGAAACAAACAAAAAAAGCCCTACTCCACAATTGCAATGTTCAGCCATCATAGACAGTCTTCTTGGTGAGAGGGGTTGTCCCCAGCTTATTACATTACTTCTTGAATTTTTTCATGGGACTCAAAACTGAATTCCCAGCCTTTGCACTGAAGAATATCCTCAGGTCTTTTAAAAATTTTAGTTTCTTATTAATTTAATAAATTGCCCAAACTTTGCTCCAATTTGAGATCCTCCTCTTTTTTTTTGAGAATGGACTCACTGTATAATTCAGGCTTGGCTTAAACTCACTAGGTATCCTTGGTTGGTTTCAAACTCATGGCAATCCTCTTGCCTCAGCCTGCTGAATGCTGGAATTATATGCTAATGCTGAGATTA
>PVJX010019005.1:0-35476 GCA_004027295.1 Dolichotis patagonum
ATGGGCTACCTTCCCTACATCCTTTTCCCACATTAGACCCCACAGGACATTATCTTAGCCCTGGCCCCTCCCTTAGTCCCCAGTCATGGCTGGCTTAGGTACAATAACTATAAATTTGACTATAGTATGAATGACTTCAAACTGACTCCCATATCCTTGCTCCCTATCTGTTCACAGGTACTAAGGTGAGACTCACACTTTGTTTCCTGACAGTGGCTTGGAAAAACATGGCCTGACCCTCAACCTCCCTGTGAAATGTGAACTGAGTAGAGAAGCATATATTTACTTACCACATGTCTTTAGAGCCACACTTTGCCAATGTATTGCCCATCTCTCGCAGGATGGCAGCACTAAATGAATTATGACAGGTATATAGACCTTTCCTCTGGTTCACAGTCCTGTTCCTCCAGGAAGATGGTAGGAGCAGCCCCCAACAACAGACCCCACACCACTGGAAAACCTGCAGCCTTCTCCACAGTTAGCATCTTGAGTCTGAGTAGATACTGTGCAGGACCTCCCAGAAGTGGATAGCATTTCCCTGTCCAGTTAGCAAGGGCCTAGGACCTGCTTATTGAATCAATGAATGAGTGAAGAAATAAGCAGAGGAATGAATGAATGAACCCTGGGGACAGATTAGCAAATGAATGATTGAATGAATAAATAAAGGAGTCAGGGACTGAAGGAGACACAGTAAACTCTAAAGGATGCTGCAGCTGTTGAGGAGTCACAGTCACCAGCAAAACTGCACTCAGTCTTCCTAAGTTCTTTCTTTTTCCATCGTGGCATGATCTGCCTTTTGGAAAGACATTTCAAGCTTAGAATTGGAGCCAGGTACATTGTCCTCATCATCTTAATGTAAACCAGCCCAGTCTTCAAGATTGTTTTGTCTCAGACTTTCAAGAACAGTCTCACATTTGAAGTCTGGGGCTATCTGGGGTCAAAGTACCTGAGGGATCTTACAGGAAGAAGTGAGCTCCCTGCTGAAGGAGTCTGCAGGCAGACACTAGTTTTTTAGATGACTCATTCCCCTCCTCCATAGACACAGCCCCTTCCAAACTGGAATTTCCAAGGGTTTCACATAAGTGAAAAATTATCACCTAGGGCAGGTCCTTCCCCCTAGTTTTCCTTTTGGGAAAAATTCAGTATCTAGTGAAAAGAAAGTATTTTATGAACAGTAGCTGTAGACCATTCATTCATGAAATGACAGACTGGACCCACAAGCACATAAATTCCTCAGCACCCCCTCAGGCCACTAATGGCAACTGCAGTTTTACGTATAAATATGGGAGTATTTGAGTAAAGTCTGATTCCCCTACCATGAGATTGATTAAGGGTTCTCACTTTATTTTAGCAGGTAGTATAGTACGATAGCCAAAGATATAAACTGAACTCATACTCCACTTCTTCTACACTGCCTACTCATATACTGTGTGGCATCAGGTAAGTGACTCAACCTGTCTATGCCTCATTTTCCTCATTTGTAGAAAGGATTATAATACCTACCTATGTTATAGATTTGACCTGAGTGTTAAATGAAATGACTGAACAGTGGTTGATAGTAACAAAAACTGCAATTCTTTTTACAGGTTTTTTTTAATAGAAAAAGAAGTACAAAGTCACCATTATTTTTTTCTCAGAATTTTTGTCGATATTTCCTACTACAGTTGAGCACTATTTGAAGATAAGTCACACAATAATTTAATCCTGCTGTTGGTTTTTCTGTTACTTTTAGAATAATTTCATAAATTTAGAACTTCCTTCAATGTGTCTTGCCAAACATTACTATTTTTACTTGAAGATGTTTTCATTTTTTCCAATTTAGGGACTTTTCTTCTAATATTTCTTTTTTTATAACTTTACTCCTATAAAGTCCTTTCTAGCATGTCTATTAAATGGGAGTAAATTTGCTTGATCTGACCCTCTGGTACCTATTTTTACTGTATTCCAGTTAAAATTCTTTTCTTACTCCCTTGGCAATTCTGTTCCTTCTTTTAATAATTCTCTTTTAGTTCAAGGGAGAATTTCTCAAGCTAGTCTTTTAATTAATCCCAGATTGTTTTTCTGAAGTACCCATCTGCTATGCAGGGCCTCTCAGGGCTTTAATTTTGAAGTCATGGCTTTCCTTTCAAAGAACTCTTCTTTTTTCAGATTGATCTTTTTAAGCTAACATAACAGCTTCTCAAATCTCACTAAAAATACAAGTAAGGGGCTTTAAAAATATTTCCCCTACTTTCTGAAAATGATTCTTTTACTAGGTACATGTTACGCTGAATGTTCAAGTTGATCTCTTGGCCTCTCTCTTTAAATTGCTAAGTCTTTTCACAATACCAGCCGATTTTCACCATTTCCTACTTGTTGATGCCATTTATAGATGGTTTACTTTGAATAATCCATCAGTGACTAGTAAGTCACTGTACCTTCCCCCTCAATAGTGATGGAAGGAAGTCAGCAGTAAGAGCCTATACATTAAAATTAGCTTAAGTTGCAAACGACACACATCTAAAGTAACAGTGGTTTAAGCAAGATATATTTATTTCTCTTCCAGGAAAAAGAAATTCAAAAGTTGTCAGTAGGGTTGATACGATGCTCCACAGTGCCAAGGATTCTGGCTCATTCAATCTTGTTGTACCACCTTCCTAAGTATATGGTCTCTATGTCGTAGTTCAAAATAGATGCTTCTGCTCCAATCATCAAGTACATATTCCATCCAGTACTCAGAGGTAGGAAAGATTTCACCCTCCTCCTTCAAGAACAATTCCTGGAAATGACCCTTACCGTTTTCACTTACATGCCAATTTCTAGAGCTGGATCACATGACCACATGTAGCCAGATGCAAGGAGGGGATAGAAAATGTCATTGTTATTCTGGGTAACCAGTTGCTTGGCCAGCTAAAAGTTTTATTTTTGAAAACAAATGAGAGAATGTATTGTATATAAAGGGACAACCAGAAGTTTCTGACAACCAACCCTTGCTTTCTCTCTTTCCATCTGTACCACACTTATCCAGGAAGCATTAGGAGACTGAAGCAGAGTGGGAATGATTTCACTTGCTAGTCCGCCAGTGGATAATAAAGAGATGAGTCAGTGCTTGCCTCCACCTGAAATTTCCTACCCTTTCTTTCTGCTTCTTTTCTTTTTTCTTGCTTTCCTTTGCTAAAACTCTCCAAGTTGTCAGATAAGTGGGTAAGATCTCTTTGTGGATTCAGCAGTCATATAGAATTTCCCTGTTACTTTTGTTTCATCACTTCAGCAAACATAATGAGAAGAGATTACGTTGAGAACATGGCTATCATCTTGGTTGAAGGGCCTAAATCTCAAATTTGATCTTATGATTCTATGATTTTGTATTTAAAATCTTGCCCTCAATGAGAACATGAAAAACATCAATATCATTAGGCATTGGGGAAGCACAAGTTAAATCACTATAGGATAGCACCACAAACACAACAGAACATCTGACGTTTAAGGGATGTGGAAGTCCTGGAATCATGTGCATAACTGGTAGGAATATGAAATGCTGCTACTTTAGAAAAAAAATGTTAAGACGTTAAATATACATCAAATGACTCAGTAATTCCACTCATAGGTATTTACCCCAAAAGAATGAAACCATGTGCACACACAAAAACGTTTGTGTATGAATGCTCATGAGTTCATTTGTAAAGCTGTTGCAAGTCAGCCTGGGGTTCTTTATCATGACCCAGACAAAAATCATGAATTGTCAAACTACAGCTCTACTGGCAATCCTGCTGTCACCAGATGACACCAGTTAAGGGTGGATGCCAACAGTTGATACAGCAAATTGTTGGTCTCTCTGCCAGTGGCAGTTGCCACTGTCCAGTGTCAGCCTGTACCAAACTCCAAACGTTGACTTGGCGGAGCACTGGACTCTGCTGCTGACCTTCATTGACTGCTGGTCTCTGGAGCTCTTCTATGCTAACAGCCTCAGTGTTTCTTGCTTTTTCTTTTGAACTGACCACTCTGTCCACACTACTTAGGATAAAAACACTGAGTAGATCTACAGGACTTTTGGAGCCCATGCTACCAGAGAAATATATCACCAGCAGGCCGACAGGACCACCAACGCAAGTCTTTAACGAGGTGGGCAGTATACTATATATGAAGCCCTCCTAGACCAAATGCATAGGCGTGTGGGCAATGCTGCTGACATGGAAGCTGTAGCCCTGTGGCTAGACAGGCCTTGGATTGGTGCAAGGCCTTGGACTGCTGCAAGTACAGGCCTTGGATTGGTGCAAGGCTCCAGGACAACCTCAGTTGTAGTCTGGTGAGGAGGAAGAGCTGAAACCAAAAATCTTCTGGAATGCTAGTTTGGGGGTTGAGGATGTTAACAATGGACTTAGATCCCTGCCTTTCTGATCTTAACAGCCAGGGTGCCTCCTCCCTTCTTCAAAAGGCAACAGCAGCAACTGAAATGGCAGGAATAGGGGAGGAGCACCATACTGGTAGGGGAGCTGCACCTCTTTGGAGTAGAGCAGAGGACAGTGTCCACTAGATATCCAGGGAGGACACCCAAGCAACTTGACTCAGTCCATGTGGAGGTGAGGGGAGCAAAAGGAAGTGAGGTGGGGGTGAAGTGGTGACCCCACCACCACCAAGCACAGGGAAAATGGGAGAATCAGGTGCTTCTCTTGTCTTATAGCTATTAACAAGAAAAGAGCTCAAATGTGTATCTGTGCACAGATTGTGAAAAGCTGTGTAGTGGGCTACTATTCAGCCATAAAGTGAAATGAAGAAACAACATATGAAATAACATGGATCAAAAACTCAATGCTAGCTGGGCGTGGTATTGCACATCTGCAATCCCAGCACTTAGAATGTGGAGGAATGCCGGTAGTTTGAGGCCAGCCTAGCTTACATAGTAAATTCACAGCCAACCTGAACTACGTAGTGAGACCCTGTCAAACAAAAACAAAAACACTATGCTAAATTCTAAAATAAGTGAAATTAGCATAGTGTTAGTGGGTTGTGTAGCAGGGTGGGGATCAGGGACTGAATACATGGAGGCATAAAACAGGGAGTGATACGCTCATTCCATATCTGGATGGTGATGACTACATTGGTTTAACTTTGTCAAATCATTCATTTGAAATGGGTGCACGAGTGCATTTTGCTGTATGTAACATATCTCAGTAAAGTCGCTTAAAATAATAACTGCCCTACTTCCTATGTCCTAAAGCATAAAGCTCAAACTCAAAAAACCAAAACAAAAAACTTACAGAAACTTCCATGATGTCCCCTTGCTGTCTTCTCCAGGCTTCAGCTGCAGCTGGCCATGGTCAGAGTCACTGCCCAACATTAAAGCATGGTGGGGGAAAAGCCATTACTGCTTAATAAGTGACATATTCTTGGCAGATACTATCATTCAGACCGTGAGATGTAGAGAAATAATAAAAGCAGACCTTGCTGGTAAAGGGGTTGAGAATGGTCACAAAGGTCCTGTCTAAGTGCCCTCATCATTAGTCCCTGGAGCCCTGCAGAGCTTACCTACTGCAACAATATACTTCTAAATAAGTATTTTTGTCAGGAGTCTCTTATTTTCCCACTTGAGAACAAGTTTTAAATTTTGAAGAGAAAAAAACTTCAGATACTTTCAGTCACTCATTCCATGCCACCCATAATATGTCACTCTCTCTTGAAATCCTGCCCTATATGGCTTGTTTTTAATGGGTTCGGCATTTAGTGAGCTAGGCAAGGATTATGTGCAAAATGCATTAACCTCTCACATGATTGTAAGAATTGCTTTAATAAAATATAGCTAAATCCTACTTAATAGCAATAAAACAGAAGCCACTCTGTTCCAAGGGTGCTAATGACCTATGAGTCATTCTTTTTGATTGTAGAAGGTTGTACATTTGGAATTTGTCCCTTTTTATGAAACTTTTAAGCTTGGATAACTGCTGAAAAATCACACAAGTTAAAATAAGTTTCCTATTCACAGATAATTGGAGAGCCAAGAAACTTCCATCATCTTCTTAAAGGTCCATCATCCTGAGGTGTACTGCTGAGGTCACAGATGCAAATGACAAAAGGTAAAGCACTGATTATAATAACCAATATTTGCCCAGAACTTTATTGCTTTGAAAGTTCTTTTTTTACCTATATCAATTGATTGATCTCACATAAAAGACTTATGAAGTAGGTACTATTATCTCTATTTTATGGATAAAGAAATTAAGAAACAGAGAGGTAAAGGAATTAGTCCAAATTCTCACAGCTAATAGGATGAAGCATCAGCTCACTAAGATCATCCAGATCCTATGAATTCAAGTCCCATATTCCCCCCAAATGCTGCTCTCATATTTATCTTGAATAATAATCATCTGTTTATGGAATGGAAGACAAGGGTCCTATGTCCTTGTTTTAGTTACTTCTCTCATTGCTGAAACAAAATACCTGACATCCACAAGTTAAAGGAAAAGGGGTTTATTTTCTCTCACAATTTATAAAGGTTTCAGTCCATAGTCAACTGGCACCAAAGCAGGGTAGCATGGCAGAGGAGAAACAGTCCACGATGGAGCAAGCAGCCCGACTTTTATCCCAGCCAAGCTATAAGCCTATTGGATGGTGTCACCCACAATCAGGGTATGTCTTCCATTATCCACACCCAGAACTATGCTAAACTAATTTAGTTATCACACATCCTTAATCCCAGTATCACACACCCTAGATCAAACTCACTTTTGAAAAGCCTCACCTATGAGCATATGAGGCTCTGGGGACATCTACATGCAAGCTGTAACACTATCTGAAATACTTCAGCCTCTTCCCTTTTCCAGCAAAGCCAGGTTCACCATGGCAGCATCTGCCTCCTCAAGTCAGAACTGTGGTCACCATGGTCTGGAGATGGATTGGGTGCATCCTCCAAAGCTCTTCAGTATGTTGGAAGCTTGATCCTTAGTGTGGTGGTGTTGGGAGTTGAGACAGTGCACAGTAATTAGGTCACTGGGGGCACTGTCCTTGGGAGTGATTGATACCAGTCTTACAGGATTAGTGAACTGTTCTTGGGGAAGACCATTATTATAAAAACAGTAAACCTGACCCCTGAATTTCTCTCTGGATCCTGTCTCACCATAGGATCCCTCCTTCTGGCACATATTCTTACCATGATGTAATTCACCATGATGTGATCCAATCAGAGAGGTCCTCAGGAGCCTGAGCCAATGGGACCACCTGATCTTGGACTTTTGGTCTCCAACACTGTGAGCTAAATAAACCTCTTATCTTAAATATTGCTCAGACTCATGTTTTCATTCTAGCAACAGACTACAGATCAATAAATGGTTTTCTGCCAGTCCTTACAATAACTATGATACTTAAAATATTATTACTGCAATAGTAGCAACAACAAAATCATAACTGCTGTCCTCACTGAGCCCTGCAAATGCTATCACTATTGAGCATTGTGGTGGGCATTACAGGTCTTATGAATTTTAACTCAATTTTAACAAGGTGGGTATTATTATTTCCCATTTTAAGATAAAGAAACCAGGGGCTAAAGGGATTTAAAAACCTGACCAATTATAGAGTGTGGCAAATAATTTGAAAATCAACCCATTTTCCACCCTTCCCCATATTCAAGCCCTTTGCAGTGTGACTTTGCAGACACTCACACAGAAGTGGAGACTCTTCCATACCCTTGGAAATCAGACTGGTTGTGGCCAATAAGGTGCAGCAAAAGTGAAGATACGCCAGTTTCAAGCTTGTGCCCTTCCACTGTCCCTTAGAACCCTACCACTGCCGCAAAAACAATTCCAGGCTTGTCTGCTCAATAATAAGAGACCACAAAGAGCAAAGGTGCTTTGTCTCAGGTCAGGCCCTCTTAGACCAGTCAGTCCCCAGCTGACCCACTAGTGACACAGACACGTGAGCAAGCCCAGCCAAGACCAGTGCAACCTGTTCTGGATCAACAGAACTCTCCAGCCAATCTGCAGACTAATGAGAAACTATAAATTGTTGTTTAAAGCTACAAGGTTTTAGCATTGTGTGATGGTTAGCATTACGTGTCATTATGACTGGGCCAAGGGATGTCCAAGCAGCTGGAAAATACTATTTCTTGGTGTGCCTATGAGGCTGCTTCTAAAAGAGTTTGTATTTACATCAGTGAATTATCTTCACCAATAGGGGTGGATATCATCCAATATTTTATTAGAGGAAGAAAAATCTTCATTTTCTTTTCTTGAGCCAAGACAACTATCTTTTATCATTAGCTATCAGAAATTTTGGTTCTTGGATCTTTGGACTCTGGGACTTACAACAGTAGCTTCCTGGTTCTTGAGCTTTTGGACTGGAACTGAATTACACCACCAGTTTTCCTGGTGCTCCAGACTTTTTATGGCACTATGGGACTTCTTAGTCTCTAACTGCCATAATAAATCTCCTCCTACATCTATATATATCTTATTATTTCTGTTTCTCTGGAAAGCTCTTATTAATACAGATGCTTTGTTACACAGCAATAGCTAACCAACACAAGATAAAAACCAAGATTTAAAACTAAGAATTTAGGTCACCATCTATTTAGGTATAGAAGTACAAACTCAAATACCTAGGGTTCTGAATCCAGCTCCGCCACTAGGTCAGCATAATCTTGACAAGCTGCTCAACTTTCCAGGTGCCTGTGATCTTTGTCCCTAAGACAGAAAAGTCAGGATATATTTGCTCAAAACTAATGTTTGCCAAAGGCTGGTATGTTAAATGTGCTACGTGCCAAGGATACAATCTTTGCTACACTGCTGGCTTAAAGATGAAGCAAGGGGCCACAAGTCAAGAAAGATATATGGACAAAACAAATGGATTCTCCCAAAGACCCTCCAAAGGGAACTCAGCTCTGCCAACACCTTGATTTTAGACAAAGATGGTCTATTTAAGACTTTTGGGTCTAGAAGAGAACAACAAGAAGAAAAATGTGTATTCTTATAAGCCACTGAATTTGGGGTGTTTTGTTCTAGGGGAGTAGGATACCAATACACTGTGCCTGGTTCACTACCCAGGACTCAAGATATCACCTGCCACAAAAGCAATGATACCAAATGATCCTCAGTTGGTGCTGCCAGTCTCAGCCCTGGGTCACTTCTAAAGGGCTCATAGGATACTCAGACCTTGGGTCCATGGCTTCTTACAGACCAAGCTGGGGAAGACTATGATGGGCTGGCTGGCTGGCCACCAATTCCCATGAGCTCTTGGTTTTTGCTGCTCCTATCCAGAATATGATTACTATTTAAGCAAGGTCCTGGAAGGAATGAGTCTACCCTCTCTCTTCCAGGCCAAAGTCCCTCAAATGTCTGACCAAGACCTACTCTCCGTCTCTCCATAGATGAGAAAAATGCTATATACTTCTACTCAGCACATGTGCTTGTGTAAACCAAAGTGTCACCTAATAACCTAACACATGTGATTCTGGTTTTTATTTTCATGTGCTTTATTTGTTGTTAAAGGGATAACGCTGGCTCATTAATGTCATGCCTTATAGATGGTTTGCAATCTGCTGTTTGAAATCACTCTTTTGAACCACTGTATCAATCTCTTCACCAGTCTCCTACCTCAATCAGGTATTACAGTTGTTCACGGAACTTTTCACAGTGTGTCCAGTACCTGACCTCTACACATCCTGATGTCAATGGACTGTGGAGGGGCTTGGGCATCAGTGTTTCTAGTGAGCTCCTCAGGGGCCCTAATGTGAGTCATATATGTCACCAAGATAGAGCACCACAGCTCTACAACCACACGCACCGCCGAATGAATGTGCTGAAAGTTGAACTTGAACCAGGATACTTACCTGCTCAGGCTATTGCATCACAACACACTCATGCTCACACACACACACACACACACACACACATACTCACACACACACACACTTTCCTACAGCATTGACTACAGGATCCTTGTCAAAACACCCAAGGCTTTTTAGGAATAGGCCCCGGTTGATCTCTGCAGATTTGTCCCCAATAGCACACCATGCCTCCCTTTGTCCTGATGCTTTGGTCACACGTGATTGCTGCCTGTCAAGCCCAGTCTGCTCACAGCTCTGGGCTTTGTCTCTGCTGGTCAAGTTGTTCCCCATTTCATCTGGCTCAGGTCACAGCTGCCTCTTGGGAGCCTTCCTCATTGCCCAGTGTCCACTGCTGGAATGGAACCTGCATCACAGTGTTCACAATGACCTGTTTACCTGCCTGCCTTCTTCGTGCGTATTAACCATATTTTTAAATTCTGTTTTAGTAATGCTCTGGCACTGAAGACTCTCAGACTGAGGAGAGACTGTCCTTCTCAAGGCCAGCAAATTTCTAGAGGTGCCAGACTGCTCCCTGGCAACAAACCTTTCACACCAAAGCCATCAGTCCAAAGCCCTCTTTGATTGGGCTCTCAGGGGCTTAGCCCACTCCGGCTAAGCGTTCTGGGCCATAATCACAAGCACCACATACCAGGAATTCCAGATGGCCCCTGAGGCCCAGCGCATGCCCCCCAGTGAGAGATGGCAGCCCTGAGACTGCTTCCCCACCTTGACTCTTTCTTCCTACAGAAACCACAGCAAAGGCTCTTGAGTGAACTCCGGACCGACACTGGAGCAGCAGCACAATGTGTTCCCAGGAGCAGTGGCACGTTCTCTTTCAGTGGTAGCTGTTTCCTCTTCTGACCAGTTGGCCTCACCATGTGTGTACAGTAGTAACACCTACATTTTTAGCAGCATGTATGTGACCCCCTCCAAGGCAGGGACACTCTCCTAACACTACCTTTTGCTGGACATTCACTGAGTGAAGGCTAAACCTCACTTATTCTCAAAGTTACATAGTAAGGTAAGTACTGACCACTCTCACTTTGCAGATAAGGGAACTAAAGCCAGCAACAGACAGAACCAGGATTCAAACTCAGGTCCACCTGGCTTGCAGGTCAATTGCAAGTTACCCTCCTGAAGAGGGGTCTCAAATTCAAAACACGCCAGGCTTAACCACATGACTCCTGAAAACAGCTTCTAGGCCCGCATGTGTGAAGTATAGAGAACCACCCGGCCAATGGAACAAGGGGACAAGAAAGACCAGCCACCCCTGCCAGCCACGCTGGCCCCTTTGGGGCTGCTTCCTTCTAGAAGAGGTTATGTTTTCTAGCCATCCTCGGGTGCCACATAGACCAGCCTTATATATAGTCTCCTAGTGCCTCCTACGGTGTCTGCTCATCTAATTTCTTCATTGCCTCATGCAGAGAGGACACATCTGAAGCACACCCCAGCACAAACGCCCGAGACTGTCAGGGATGTGTCAAACCATGCTCAAAGGCTTCAGACACTGCGCTCAATCCTGTCCCTCCTCTTTAATTAATTCTCCCATCCTCTTTGTGTTTAACACAGAGTGGGCCTGTCCCTCGAATTAGTTCACTTGTCTCTGCAAGAGAGGATTTCCAGAGATGTGGATTTTAAACAAATCTTCACTTTTGTCACTGTAAGTATGTGATGAGAGCTTTCCACTTGAGCTCGATTATAGTACCAAGTGATCCTTGGCCCTCGAAACTAGCGTTGGGAATTATAAATGGCCTCCTGCCTCACTCCAGGATACAGCTTGGCCTGCTATGAGACTCTCCTACTGTCCTTCCCCTCTTACAAGCAGTCATGTATTTTCCTAAATGGGCAACTAGATCCCTAAAACCCAGAGTCCTTGCTTTTTAAAAGCAATCCCTGTAAAAACTAGGCATAGTGGTTGGTATCTCTAGTCCCAGCTAATGAGGAAGCTGAGACAGGAGGATGGCTTGAGCCCAAGAGTTTGGGAACACAGCAAGGTCCTATCTCAGAAAACAATATGTAAGCAAAAATGTTATCTCTTAGCTTTTCCATAGGAATGTCATTTTATAAAAGCATTATAATCATGGAAAGCTCAGTGAAAATGAGGACCCTCAGGTATTATTTAGGTCCCAAAGCTGACACCAAATGAACACCTGTATTGCTCAAAATGAATGATATTTTCCAACTTTCCACTACAGAAATCCGTGCAGTCACCAAATGATGCCATCTGTGTTCTAGGCTATCACAGCAGAACACACTCCCCCCTTGGAGCCTGCATACCTCACAGCCTGGCATGGGAGCTCTGAGGCCAGTGACCCTGTAGAGAAATTCCACTGCTCTGCCCCTGTCCCCTAGCCTCTGACTGACCTTCTTACCATCTGGCTTCAGAGGGTTAGAGGTGATTGTCAGCTCAGCCAGGATTTGTTGGGCACTAAGAGAAGTGTGTTTTAGAAATCATGCAGCACCGTATACATAGTCTACAAATATGAGGTCATGCTAGGGCCATCACTTGAGTCACCCCATATCCCTACACTTTCCCCAGGTCTTTTGCTAGCTTTTGTTTTGGGACCAGCTGCAACTTGGTTTTGATACAAACTCTTCCACTGACTGTGGCCTTAGCCAGGTTGCTCAACCTTTGTGTCTCACTGTCCTGATTTGTAAATAGAAGATTAAAATATTGTTGCTTCACAGGATTAGGAGCAGTTCCTGAATGCCAAGTGCCAGACACCAAGTGACAAATCTAAAGCCCATCTTCACACTTCTGGCCTTTGCCCTTGCTGCTCCCTCTCCCCCACAGTCCTCCTATGTTTCAAGGTCCACCTTGATGCCATCTCTTCTAGGGACAGCCCCCTCCAGATGAGCCCTCCACAGCCCTTCTGTGTTCCTCCTCTCCGACAGCCCTGGTCGTCTCAGAGCACCATGTACTTCAGGCAGCCTCTTATTCTAGCTCAGATGTCTTTGAGGGCAGGAATTTACGGCATACATCTCCGGACACCCAAATTATGGCTCTGTGCTTGGTATACTCCATGAAAGTTGGTTGATTTAAGTAATGAATTAGCTGTACTCATCAATGAGAGAAAAACAGTAAACCAGAAGCCTCCAATATCCGTGTAAAGCATACTGGCATTATGGATCCCCTGGAGCAAAGGGAATGATGCCTAGAAAACTCTACAGCTATGATTCTCTTCCTTACTGATTTAATTGGTCTGGCGTGGGACTGAAGAATAAGCTGGATTTGCTGGGGTTTTTAAAATTTATTTTGGATTTGTTGTTTTTTAACTTCCAAGGTAATGTTAATGGTCAGCCAGGTTTGAGAACTACTGCTCTACCAACATGCCTGGCATCGCATCCTCAGAACTGGAAGAAGGCACAACCTTTCACCTTTCTGCAGCTCACAGGGCCAGCATGCACCTGAGAGGGTGATGCTGCCTGCAGGAGAGTCCCTGGACTCTCATTTGAGCACCATGGGAAGTGCAAATGAGATCAAGAAAAGAAAACTGAACAGACATGAATGAGGGGGATAGATGAGGGGATATAAGATAAGCAGTTCCAAATCGAGCCAAACCTATCATCCAAAGTCAACTCTCACTTTCTCCTAAGAAGCCTCAGCCCAGACATCTCCCCTCCCCAATGCCCTTCCTTCGCTTTGCCTGCACCTCAAGCCTGCACCTCAAGCCTGCACCACCCCTGCCAGTACAGAAGTGGTCACTCTGAGCTGTTCATTTCTATCCCCCAGGCCAGGCACGTGCCTGGCACCAGATCATCATATGACTGGCTAGCACCAAGGTAATGTGAAAAGTCTGAATCACAGAACAGTTTTATAAAGAAAAACACTGTACCATCCAACGAAAAAGATTCACCCACAAAAGCTCACAAACTGGTCCCAGGGAGCCTGCTTTGAGGAAGAGTGGCGTCCTCTGCAATTAGTGCACTGGCGATGTGTAAACAGCAGCCTCCTCCAGTTGGAAATAATTTGTTTGCTGGTGTGAATTAACTTTCCCTTGCAATGCTATGATAACAGTGGCCAATGTTCGTTCCCCTGTACTTCTCTGCCTAAACTTGTTCACATCATTAATAATGAAAACCCTGTTTTTACTGGCTTAAAAAATCATGCTCCACTTTAAATCAGGGAGGTCTGTGGTGGATTAACTAATGGTGAACTTGTAAAACCAGCTGAACTGAATCAGCATGGTGCTGGGTGTGGAAGGGCCACCTGAGGATTATTGCCAACAGCATGAAAACAGAATTGGAGGGGAAGTCGGTGTGCTGGTAATTTTCCCGGAGAAGCTTTTCACATTGGCTTCCTGATATGAACGTAGCTGTTATTGTCAGTAGAGCGCGGGTCCCCGCTGTCACTGAGGATGGCTGCAGTGTCTTTAGGGTGTCCTTACCTAAGTATTGCTTCCTGGCTCCGGTGCAGTTCTTCTCAGCCTGCCGGCACAGATCCTTCATCCCACTGGTGCAGACTTTCTAGCTTCTACCACTGATGACCTTTGGGCCTTCCCAGTGCAAATCCTCGGTACAGACTTGCATGAGACATTGCCATGAGCTCTAGGCCTCCAGCTGGATCATGAAGTGCATTGTCATGGGCTGTAGGTCTTCAGCAGGACTTGTGCAGGACATTGTCATAGGATCTAAGCCCTCAGCTGAATTCTTTGGGTCTCTAGTATGTGGAGAGATCCTCCACACCCTTCTACATTTGACTCTTTGGGTGACTATTAAAATAGTCCTCTAAATTATATAGGCTTTATTAAATCCTGTATTAAATCTTTTCCCTTGTAAATTGATTACAACAAGGTCTGAAATCAGAGCTTGAACTATATTCATTTGCATACTAAAAGTGTCCCAACTCTGCCTGCACAGGTTTCCTTTCAAGGATCATCTCTCAAATGACAATCTCCTTCCCCGTGCAAATTCTATCACTTTCCCCTGTTCACAGATGGGATACTGGAGGCACAGAAAGCAGACAAAAATTGCCTGAGTGGTGTAGGATTTGAGCCCAGGAATCTACCTGGGTATCTGCATTCATAATCATTAAAGTTCCAGTCCTAGGAGGTAGAACCAGGGACTGGGGAATGGGAGAGCTGTTGTTTAATGGGAATAGAGTTTCATTTTGGGATGACAAAAATAGTTCTGAAGGTAGATGGTGGTAATGACTGCAAAAAAAAAAAAAACCACTCGTAGATGTACTTAATGTCATCAAATGATACCCTTAAAAATAGAATGGTCATTTTATGTATTTTACTATGATTTAAAATATTCAAATTTGAGCTCAGCTATCTGCCTGCAATAATGCTGACTTTTCTGGTTCTTGTGGGCATGAAATGAGATGACACATGTAAAGCCCTTGGCATGGCACCCATGACCTGGTAAGAAACTGTTAACCTGCTCAGGGGGCCCAAGGAAGATTTTCTAGGGTGAGGTCCCAATGTTAAAGAACATAGGTGTGCAAGACATCAGCAACAACAGCAGGCAAAGCAAATGGAGCAAAGCAGAGCACAAGATCAAGAGCCGCCTGCATCTTTATTGTATAATTCTCATGCAGGTTGTTATTTCATATTTACATTCTTACAGAGTGTTCTAACCATCACGTGAGTGTTTACTTGCGCTAAGTCATGATGACATAACTGTATCCCTCTGTGTACCTGCACAAGGCAAGTGGGGTCACATCCTCAAGTGTCCTTAGACACCCCTGAGCTTTGAAGCAGTCTGAGTGGTCCCCACAGAACCTTACAGAAAGCAGTATCCCACCCAGTGTCCTGTGGCCAGCTGATGAAGGGCAAGCAGGGACACACTCAGGCCTCCTGCCTCCAGCAGCTAAGTTCCTAGCTGCTCTTGCCACTCCTCCCGCAGACCCACAAATCGCCAGGAATGGTCTACACACACATGCATGCACACACACAGACAGGCCACTAAAGAACGCCTAAGCACCTGCTCTAGAGGAACATATGCAAGTGACCATGGAAACTTGCCATTTGCATTGCTCCCCAGTTAACTCAGGACGCTTTTCCACATGTGACACAATTACCAGGAAAGGATGTGAGCTCACGTGGCTGCTCCTTTACATCCTGCCATCAAAAACACCCAGGGGAAGAGGAAGTAGCCGCTAGAGAGGTAGACCTTCTTTGTCTAATTCTTTTTAATTTTTTGAGGTAGTGAACAGGAATAGGAGGGGATTTTCCCTTTTATCAACCTATTAAAATGTCCTCAGTAGCAGCTGCCAGGGAGCCCACTGTAGCAGGAAGCAAAGAGAGTGAAGGTCTCCCACGACTCAGTCCCTGTCCCTCCTCCTAAACCGACACTCACTCTCCTCTGCCCTCTTTCTCTTTCCCATCCCAGGACCATATGCGAGACAAGCCCATCTGCAATGAAAGCCCCCCGAGTAAAATTTGAACAAAAGAAATAAAACTACATTGAATTAGACCCCAAAGGATAAAAGAAAAGTCTATAAATCCAGACTAAAGTAAATACAGATGCTTCTCAATTTATGATGGGATCATGTCCCAAAAAACCTGCAGTAAATTGAAAATACTGTGTCAAAATGCATTTAATATACCTGTGTTAGTTAGCTTTCATCGTTACCACAAATGCGTGAGATGAGCCAGCTATAAAGAGGAAAGGCATATTTTGGCTCACACTTTTGGAGATCCCACTCCATGACTTGGCCCTGTGGGCTTTGCTGGTGTGCCTCTCACCTCATAGCTAAGAAGCAAAAGAAAGAAAGAGGAAGGAGCCAAATCCTACTGTTGGGGCATATTTTCAGTGACCTAAAGACCTCTCTCTAAATCCTACATCTCAAAGTTTCCACCACCTCTCAGTAGCAACACCCTGGAAACCAGGCCTTTAACACATGGGACATTCAAAATCCAAACCACACAACACCTAACCTACTGAACATAACTGCTTAGCTTATACCACCTCAGAACATTTATATTAGTCTGCAGTTGGACAAAATCATCTAACACAAATCTATTTCATATAAAGTGTTGAACAACCCATCATTTATTGAATATCTGTTCCCCACACCAAAAGGCTGGCAAAACCATGCAGTAAAGAATATTGATTGTGTCTCTCCCACTTTTGTGTGACCGACTAGGAACTGTAGTTCACTCAGCACCATGAGAAGTTATCATTGGACAGAAAAAGATCCAAATTCAAAATCTGAAGTACAGTTTCTACTGAACGCGCATGGCTTTTGCACAATCTTAAAGTAAAAAAAATATTATTTCATGCCATTGTAAGTCAGAGATGGCCTTAAAATGAGTATATTAATAAATAAGTGGAGAAAAGAGGCCAACCTCCCTGCAGAAGGATTCCAAATTGCTTGTGAAGATAGTCCTCAAACAGTAGAGTACAATTCCCCACCTTTAAGTGTGGGCTGCTCAGAGTGGGTTACTTCCAAAGAGCAGATGTGGGCAGGAAGATTGAAGACTGACTTCACAGAGAACCATGACAAACACTACTCAGCCAGGTGACCAAGGTCATATTTCTGTATGAACCCTTCATATGGTGTGATTAAAATGGTAATTTATCTCTGTGATCTTCCTCCCAGAAACTCAGAAATGCAGAATAACTATTAAAAAAAATCAGACAAATCCCAGTTGAGGGATTTCCAACATTTTGACCAGCACCCTTCAAAACTATCAAGATCATCAAAAAAAAAGGAATGTCTAGCCCTTATGGTGGGCATATTTGTGTCCTCCTGTCCCCCACCCCTTCTACCAATTCACTTGTTGAAATCCTAACTTCCAATATTATGGCATTAGGAAGTAGGGACTTTAGGAAGAAATTGGGTCACAAGGATGGAGCCCTCACAAATGAGATTAGTGCCCTTATTAGAAGAAAACTAAGAGCTTGCTCTGGCTCTGTGCTCTCCACCACATGAGCCTCCAATGAAACAACAGGCATCTAAAAACAAGGATGTGAGACCTCATTAGACACTGGATCCGTTAGTATGTTTTTCCTGGACTTCCCAGACCCAGACATCCAGAACTGTCAGAAATAAATATTCTCTAAATTATCCAGTCTATGATATATTCATTATAGCAGCCTGAGCTAACTAATATAGAAACTTTCACAGCCAAGAGGACATAAATTAGGGATATGAGTACTAAATATTTTGTGGGAATCTGGATGGGGTCCTGGACATTTTAAAAAAGGACATTAGGGAAAAGTTAAGACTGAATAAAGGATGGACTTCAGTTAACAATAAGGTACCAAAACTGATTGTTTTGTGAGGAAGACACCATACTAATAGATGGTAGTTAGATGTTAATAATAGGGAAAGAGGGTGTGAGTTATATGCACAGCCATACTACCTCACACTTTTTCTGTATATCTAAAACTATTCCAAAATTAAATTTATTTTAAAAACTAAACTAACAAAAACAAGCCAACCTCCTTGGGTAGTCCAAGACGGGCCTGCTTACTTTGCAGGACCTCAGGATCATGAATAATGCTGAAGGCCCTCCTCACCAGTCTTTGAACACTTGGGTTCCCAGGGACCCCCTGGTACTGAGCACACAGATGGAGCCTGCCTCCCCTTTCCATCAGCTCCCTTTCCATCTGCTTTACATGCTTAGCTCCTATGTGGCATTTTTGCTGAAATAAAGGGTTTCTCTGCTCAAAGAGTTTGATGATCTGGTCCAACTCTGTCATGAAAGCTACAGAGACAGGGACATAGTCAGGGGACTCACTAAACAAGGGACAGAGCTGGAGCTGGAACACACAGGGTGGGTACCTGAGAACATCCTCCAGCAGTCATGCTGGCTCACCCTGTGAGAAGGGAGCTCACCGGGCAATAGACCAGTGATGATGACCCTTTTAGAGATGACTGCCCAAACTACAACCTAAAATCCACTTATTTAAAAGTGCCAACACTGCAATTAAATACTGAATACTGAGTTTTTAGTTTAGAAAAAAAAAGAACAATTCATACTTTAACATCTTTAGTTTTAAAAGAAAAACCTAATAACATGAGTACCTTAGGTCTGCCACCACTGTCGTAGACAATGCCTAATTCATCTGTGTCCAGAAAACCAGGAAGAAAACCTGAGACAGGAGGGAGATGAATGAACAATATTTCCCATCACATGCCTGTTCTGAAATGCCATTGCTGTTCAAATCTAGAAAACCTGGTTGATATTTCAGATAATGCAAAGCACAGGCTTCCCTGGTCTGTGTCCATATTTTTAGTTTTATTAAAATATACTCCTCTGTCTTTCAGCGAGTGTGTGTACTACACACACAGTGAATGTGTGTCCCTCTTGCTTTGGAGAGACATTCATGCATCCATTCATTCATTTGAAAAGCTTTAGTGAACACTTTCTACACATTATTAACAAGAATAAAAAACATAATAAGCATTCCTTAAGCACCTACCATGTGTCAGGCTCACTTTCAGGTATGAGAGACAGAGCCAGGAGCAAGACGGGTACCTTCTGACCCTAGATTTTTTTTTCCAGCACCCTACCAAGGACCCCTAACTGGTGTAGGTGCTTCCTGCATGCCAGGCATTGTACTCAGGATTCCTCCCTTAGTCCCCATGACAGCCCTGTGCACAGGAGCTACTGGTTTCCCCATCTTCCAGATGAGGGAGGAAATGGAGGTATGGTGATTGGTCCCCAGTCACTCAGCCAACAAGCAGTTGGGCATGGATTTGAACTCAGGCACTCTGAAACAAGATCATACATTCTCCATCTCACCTCCAAGAGTCAGTGTGGGTCAAGGGGACCCTGCTGGTGAAGCACATATTGGTGTGCTAGAATCAGATAGAAAATGAAACAGTGCATTATTACTGACAGCTCGTCCTGTGCTCAGGGTCCTTCCCCATCTTCATTTGCAGGACTCCCTAGAAATTGCTGAGAAGGGAAATAAAGCTTTGCTAGGGAGTCAAATCTTGGAGAGGGAGCCAAGCCTCTGAACTCAATGAGATGACAAGGTTTTAAAGATCTAGGCATGTCCAGGCACCCAAAGTCCAGGCAGGAGTGAAGAAATGAGGCTGAAAAGACAGACTAGAAGTCAAACTGCAGTGGACTGGTACATGGCGGCACAGGGGAGCTGGGCCATTATTGATAAGCAGTGAGCTAGGGATAAGTCTAGAGTTACTGGTTTTATCAGGGGAGAGGAGAGTTGCAGGTTGGGGCTTCTGTAAACAAAGTTTTTATTTAGACATTTATTTTGACAGTCTGCAGGACTCATTGTCATTCACATGAATATCAAGTACCTACCATGTTCCCAATACCCCATAAGGGGCTGGAGGCCTAATTGCAAACTAAATAGACATGATCTGGGCTGTCACTGCACTCACCAATTGGCAGAAAAGATAAGCATTAAATAAGCATTTAATACCACCTGTGAAATGTCCATAGAGGAAGAGCCCAGGGTTCATAAGTATTATCTATCTACAGAATACATAATCTCCTAGAGAGGTCAGGGGAGGCAGCCCTGGACTAGGGGCACTAAAGGGAGGGCATGAGAAAGAGGGGACAGGAAGTGCTCCATGGAAAGGAGCAGTGTGTGCCAAGACTAGAGGTGGAGTTGGTGAAAGGATTTTGCCCTAGAATAAATTACACGATATTACCGCGGTGGGAAGCGGAACCAAAAAGGATGTTTACCTTGAAGTCACTTCCTCCTTCCCCTATGACAACTTTCTTTTTTCTTTCCCAGTGGCACGAAAAAGGTCCCATTCAGCCCCTTGCACATCACCAATGCCAGTCCTAAGCACAGCCCCCGGTCAGAGGTTATATATATATCCCATACCCCATGATAGGGTCAGAGAATGCCAGGCTGCCTACGGTCATAGACTTCTCTCCACGTCCTCGGAATAAAGGCTATTTTTACTTTATATTTTGCTTTTTATCGCGCCAAAAACCAAACAGTTGGCACACAGGAAAGACACTAAGGAGGCCTATATGCCTGGAAGAGGGGCAGGACAGGAGATCAGTAAAAGAGACAGGAGCTGGACAGCCCTTGAAAGTCACAATCAAGATTTTAGACTTCTATTAATGTCAGGATCAAACTATTTAATGATTTCAAGTGAAATCCCTCTACAATTTTTGAAAGAGTTTTTGTTCCTGTTACATGGACAACATTGGAAGAAGCTTTTTGAAAGCAGACAGGTCATTAGAGGTAGAATTGTCAAGATTCAGGGATTGTCCTTTTTGGAGTGAAGACTAAAAAAGAAGAGTTAGTGAAATGTGACTCTGAGCACTTAGAGAAAGGGACAGATGGAAACACATAGGAAAAGGAGCTGATGCTGCCAAGGACCAGGAATATTTACAAGAAAAGAATCCCCGCAATCCCCACCCTTAAAGAGTAAGAGAGCAAAAATGAATTCCAAAAGAAGTGGGGGTCAGCCCAGGTTGGGCAAGATACCAAGACAGGCACCCTGGCACCTCTAAACCCTAGTTTATACCTTCAAGTGATGCTGGTAGCGAGAGGTTGGAAGCCCTTAGAGCCACTGTCCTGACCACACAGGAGGGCAAACTTTCTTCCAGCTGGCTAGGTGAAACAGAATCAAAATCATGAAAGTTCCCCATGGCTGACATTTTGGGGAGCTCACAGAATGGTGAGTTTCTCAAATCCAATCCTAGCACCAATGAGGAGCTGAAACATATTGTACCCATTAGAAAAGAAATGCAAATCAGAAAGTCAGGCATTTGTGTCCATGACAACAGGAGGAACGTATTTTGGCAAATCTGAATTCATTTATATTCAAATAAATATTTCAGTCTATGACTCTGGCACTTTTTTGCATGAGATATTTCAAAACCATATTGAATGTTGCTCTCATGCTAAGAACTTGAGAATTAAAATAAGGGCCAATTTTAAAGTTTATCGGGCTCCAAGATTTTGGGGTTAGTTTTACCTTCAGGAATGAAAGGAAATGATATATTAGCAAATGAGTCAGCATATTTGTATAGACTTTTTGAATGGACAGGCCAGGTCAGTTTTATCTTATATACCTCCTTTGCACAAATTGGGCGGGGTGGGGGGGAGCCCAAGTGTGGCCAAAGGTTACATCGCAAATTCATCTAGAATTCTGATCTCCTGATTCTCAGGTCAATGTTGCTTTTAATACATCAAGTTAGATATTGAAACAGGAAGAATAGTCAGTGTAAGTAGAATTTCATCAGTTATTTCTCTTTTAAAGAGGATGTTATCCTCTAATTATAAAAGCAATTTATACTCACTGTAGAATATCTGTATAACACCCAAGCTCCAAAGATATTATTTCTAGTGGTCCCTGCAATTCCTCTTATAATCACTAGAAACATTTTCACGCATTTCTTTACAGTTTTTTCCTGGGCATATATCTTGTACATAATTGAAATCTTGATATACATACAGTTTTGCATCATAAGCATTTCCCCAAGTCATTAAAAAAACTTTTCCTATTCAAATGAGAAAGTTAATGAATAAATAATATTTCACCATATAAATATACTATGTATTTCTTAAATCATTTATTCCTTTTACCTTTGGACATTTAGATAGTATCCAATTTTTAACCATTTAAATAACATTGTATTGGATACATTTATTTTAAAATTTTATTTCCATATCTGATTCTTTCCTTGACAGATTCCTATAAAATTCTCCCATCCAACACATTACACAGTCCTCCAGCCTTCAGAGAGCATGCAGAAGATCAGCAAAGATTAAGGCATAATGTGCTACTAGCATTTAGAGGAAAGGGAGAAGCAGGAAGATTTTCTGAATTATGTGCTGACTCCATTCTCTGGGAGAACCTGACTCTTGCATTACTTTCTGTGGCTCCCTACTCTGGACTTCTAGAGATTCTTTCTTGACCAGTCTCTTCCATGCCAAATCTGAATTGGGTGTTGTAGAATATTCCCTCGGTTAAGGCTGTACAACATTTGTAGCTGCCTTTTTCCTGTGCAAGTTCAAGGACTCAGGAATTGTCTTAAAGCTAACCAGTCAAGCCTCTCTTGAATTCATCTCTTTCTTAAAATATATTACCAAAAGCAGAAAGTAAAATCCAACTCACACTACTGTTTTGGCCCTTTCTTTTTTTTTTTTTTTAATTTTATTTAAAGAGAAAAAAAAGCAAAACAGAAAAAAGAGTAGAAATAATACAGAATTTTAAAAAAAACAGTAAGGAATCACTGGTTGATAAATTACATATTGTCGTCTTAGAAATAGTTGTGCATGTTACAAAATTAAAGCATACAAAGTGGACATTCAAACAGTGAGCCTGCAAACAGTTCTGTTCAACAATCCAACAAAAACTTAGTAATACGGTTATCAATCCTACACACTTTAAACATACATGCAGTTATATCCTTTAGAACACTTTCTTTTCCTCCTTTTGCTTTTTAAGTCCATTATCTGTTTAGTTTACGTTTCAGCTTGCTCAGTACCTTACTGATCTGTTTTGTTGTTGTTATTTCCTTTTTAATCACCTTATATAATTCTTTTGTTTTGTTTTGTTTTTGAGTTTCTCCTCATCCATGCCCCATGGATCAGCTTTGGTGGAGTTGGGAGGTTTTGGAGGTATTTTGTTACCTTGTTTTCTCATGTTCTATTGGTTTTTTTATTTAATTTTTTATTAACTTGGAGGTAGTAATATACAACAGAACACGATGGAATAAAGCCAATTGAGACAGTGTAGTAAAATTGGTACAGAACTTCACAGCAGGTTACCGGGATAACAGTAATAGGTACCATTGTATATCTCGCTATCTTCACAATAGTTGTTCTTTCAATCAGATATAGCAAAATCAAAAAAAAATACAGAATATTATAGAACTTATCAAAACAGAATATTGAGTAGAGCAATACCGTTAATCAGGACAAAGCAAAATGGCAATAAAATATTTGCCTTCAAAGAGATAGTAGAAGGAAATCCTGCTTATGTGCTATATTGCATATGGTCAACCTCCCAAGAGATGCTCAGATCTCTGGCTCCCACTTGCTAACAGCGGTTTGATTCTCAGCCCGCTCACTGGTAGGCAGCAGGCTGGTTGCTCGTTTTCTCAGCACCCTAAGTTCCAACATGGCATGGATCTCTGTTTTGGCCCTTTCTAACTATGTTCCTGGAGCAGTGGGCTCAGGAGGCATGCAGTCTGCCTTCCAAGTTATCACAGGTAATACTTTCACCAAATGTTTTACTCTTGTATATCTTGGGTATCTTAGGGTTTCTTATCTCTAGGCTCCATCCAATGGTGTGAATATGGTTTGTTCCTTCCCAAATTCATGTTGCAATTTAATTTCCCTTATGAGATATTAAGAGATTGAACTAGACAGGACCGGGTAGATTGGAGATTGGGTCACTCATGCAATTAATTGATTAATTAGCTCATGGGTTAATGCATTGTCTCAAGAATGGGTCTGCTATAAAAGCCAGTTTGGTGTCTCATGCACTCACTGTCTCTCACTATGTGATGTCTCAGGACTTGGCCAGCAAAAGGTCATCACCAAAGGAAGCTGCCTGACCCTGAACAAGAACTATCAGCCCACAGAAACTATAATTTACCTAGTTTGTGATTTTATTAGCAACAGGAAACATACTAAGTCATTCTAAAACCAGTTTCCTTGCTGTACACCATCTGATCACTAAGCCATATCATATAGGTTTTTGCAATATCAACACCCCACTTCTGGTAATAAATTCTGTGCAAAAGTAATGTGTGCTACTGAAGCACACAACTTCCAAAATTTTAGTGGATAACAATATAAGGGTTTTATATTCCTTAAATTCTTAAAGAGGGGGAGGGGCCTTAATCAGAGCAGAGAGTGTCATTCTTCCCCACTAGTGATATCATTTTCCAAATTCTTTTCATTTGCTGATTCTGTCATTTTCAATCTTCTAGGGTCATCTTCATATGTTCATCTGTATCAAGCCAGGAGAGGGAAACAGAATGAAAAGTTGAATTTTGGGTGTTTTTATAGCCAAGTCTGAGTGGCTCACATCAATTTCACTGGTCTTCTAATGACTAGAACGGGGTCATATGGACATAGTTCACTGCAAAGTAGGTCTGTTTATCAGTCAAGGACAAAGACAAATGGCTTCTGATGAACTCAAGAAAAGGTCTTCCTCCTTACCTTTCATGATCCAACCCTGCCTTTGCACGGCTTATCTTACTCACTTCACCCAAATCCTGGCTATGTCAACAAATTCTGTCTTTAATATAAGTGTTGATATCTTGTTCATTTGCTTTTCTTAAATTGATGCATTAAAATATCATTTCTCTTAATGACTAAGTCTTTCAACACTTCCTTACATTTTTCCCATTCATCTTACCCAAGATGCAGCCCTAGAATCAGGAAGAGAAAACTCACTTAGACTAATTTTTCCTCAACCTGAAGGAATACTTTCTACTTTCTCCTTTTTGAAAGAACATCTTATCCATGAGAGTCTTCAATTCATCACTCATTATTACCTATGTTACATGGGAATTGAACTAGAAGTAGTGCTAAATCCTAGCACAAACCTGGACATGGTGGTGTATGCCTGTAGTTCCAGCACTTGGGAAGCTGAGGTGGGAGGATCACTGTGAGTTTGAGACCAGACTGGATTACAATATGAGCTCAAGTCCAATCTAAACTGCATAGTAAGACCCTGTCTCAAAAACAAAAACAAAAACAAAAAAAATCCAAGCACAGACCTTGAGCAGCTGTACGGTCTAGCATAAATTATTTGACCTCTGTGTGTGTGTGTGTTTATTGCTCATCTATTAAATGGAGACCACAAATCCTGGGTCATGGGGTTCCTAAGCTAAAAGGGACAGCACATGAGAGAGCCCTCCGGCCGAGGCTCATAGAAAGCATGTACTAAACATTGGCAGAACCTGGGTCCAAATGTTTACTAGAAAACCCAGCCCAGGCTAGGTTTTGTATGAAAAAGAAAACATCCGTCCTTAAGGTTTTTAATACCCTAACAAGGACTCAAGAGAAAAATGTATGTGAAAGATTTTAAGAAATATTCAAACTCTCTACATACCTAGAATCTCAAAGTAGTTGATTGTGGTTTCAGTGACCTCTTTGAAAAATAGGTTGCTCAGTGGTACAGGAGAGGTTCAGGATGACCTAGGGTAGAAAGGCACCAGTGATGACATTGCTTCATTTTAAGTACAACAATTCTCCTAGCAACACATTCTCAAACTCTGCCATGCTAAATACAAAATACCTACCAGAAGCTCTTTTCTGAAAGGGTCTGTGGTCTTTGCCACAGAACATTTTTAGCATATTTAAACCAGAATATTGAGTATAGATTTAAAATGGTGCTGTGACATCATGTGTGGAATATATAGAAACCTTCCATGAGCAGAGTGTTTGATTGAGCCTCATTGTCAGCTGCACATCTGTCTGAAGCAGCTGCAGGGCCAGGCACTATTCTGGGCCCTGTGAGCAGAAACAGAGTAAAGGGTGGTATGTGGCCCCGAGAGGCTCACAGTCAAGGTGGGAAGGCAGGACAGATGCATGTAACAAGAACATTCTTTCAGTAGTCAGAACTCTTTGGACCACAAGTGACAGATAACGCTACTCTATCTCACGTAGGGGGTTGCTTATGAAAACGCTGGGGCATCTCAAAAAATGTGAGGAATAGCCAAAGCCGAGGACTTCAGACCTCTCTTTAATCTCTCCCTCTCGTGTAACAAACACATTCTTTCACTTTCATGTGGCCAGGATTTCTCCCTCCACAATGGAAAATACAGCTGTCCATAGCCTTAGAGCTTAGATATGAGAGCCCCAGCCATTCCCAGAAAGAGACAAATGTGACACTCCTGATTCTAAGTCTAAAATGCCTAAGTGTGGCAACTGGGGTGGCATTTCAACTGGATTGAGTTTGGGATCCACCCCAGGGATTGGTAGAACACACTTACAGGTGTGTGGGAATGAATCTCGGAGATGTGACGTTAAAGTCTATGTCTACTTCCAACCCCACCAACTCACCAAGAATTAAACAACGTTGCTCCACCATGCCTTTCCTGGTCTCTGCCTTGCTACCTATCATGGACTTAAGCCATAAGCAAATTAAACCTCTCTTTTAAATTGTGAGAGTTGGGTATTGAGTCTCAGCTATAAGAAAACTAATTAAAACACTAAGAGACCCATCAATGGCTCATTTTCAGATAGACCTCACATCTATAATAAGGAGATAGAAGTATAGTGCACCAACATGGCAACTCCTGTGGTGATCATATGGGGGGGTACATTCCTGGAAAAAGGGCACTGGAGATCCACTGAGAACCATACAAGATCCTGCAAAATCAAAACCAAGAGGGGGATATTAATAGGAGGTAAGAGGAAAAATCAAAAGACCCATCTCCATAGGACTTGGTGATGCAATGCTACAAGATAGTCCATCAAGGGACCCAGCGTAACTGGTGGCCACTTGTATTTTCTCTTTTGTCTTAGTTATTTTTCATCATTTTGGGAACAAAATACCTAACATGCACAACTCAGAGATAGAAAGGGTTTTTTGCTCATGGATTTTGTCCGTGGTTGGCTGACTTCAAGCAGGAACAATATGGTGGTGTTATATGGCAAAGGAAAAGGTGCTCAACCCATGGCACGCAGGAAGCAGGGAAAGAAAAGAGGAGCCAGGGACAAGAATACACCTCTCCAGGTCATTGCCACACAACTCCAAACAGGCTCCACCTCCTAAAAGCACATTTATTTACTGAATTCATCACTGAGTGAATCCACTGATGAGAGTAATGCCCTTATAATCCAATCACTCTCCAAACACATGATACGTTCAGGGGACATCTTAGGTCCAAACCCTAACACTTTCTATATGGGGGATGAGGATGCTAGTGATGAAGAAGAGAGGAAACAGAGTCCTTAGCCGTCAGTCCAATGGGTTTATTATGTGTTACATACATAAGTCCTTACCTACTATTCCAATTAATCCCCTTAAAAATACCTTTGAGATGAAAAATGAGCAACAAGATTGACAGATGAAGAAACAGGATAGCAGGAATTAAGAACTTGTCTTGGATCACTCAGCGCAGGTAGAAGAGCCACGCCTTGACCCAGGGGCGTCTGTCATGCACGTACAGGGCTTGGCTTGCGTCCCTTGCCTGCTGCACTCACCTATGGAACCTGATGGAGTCTGAACAAAACAGGTGCCTGTTCATATCCTCTGGATACTTTTTTGAGAATGTATTTGAGCAGTAAACTCCAGACAGGACCAGGTTTACCAAAAATGTACTAAGGAAGCACTTACGCTAGAAAATACCAAGATGCCAGGAGAGGCTGGAATGGAGGTCTAACCTCATATAGAGAGAGAAAGAAGGGAGATTTGGTGCCAGTATCCTAGACTCACCTGAAATTCTAAGGGCAATTTGCAGGCTGTCCAAGAATTCTCATGCCTGTCACCATTCAGAAGAGCCCATATGACTCCTAGGAACAAATCAGTTGCAGCATTCCTGACACATTCTGTCATTGGCTGGGAACAACCTGGAGAAAGTACAGCCTCTAGGGAAACATAGGATGAATTTCAGAGTTCAGAAAGGGATGCCACTGCTCAATTACTCTTCTAACCATTAGACACCAAGAGGCACATTCTGACCACCATTATGGAAGGACTGCATCAAACCAACATCTATTGTCAACCATTATTTGAAAAATACAAATGTTTTATACCCATCATAGGGATCAATAAATGACTTTAAAAGTGAATGATAATTCTCTCATCCTTTTTTGTTCCATTATTGATTAATGAAATTCTATTTTGCCCATTTATCATTAGTCAGTGCAGTTCTTTTCTTGTGTATACCTTATTTATTACATTCCTACCTAATAATGCCATTTCTATGTCTCTTGGCATTTAGAACTTGTTTTATTTCCAAGTCTGTATGTGGCCCTACCTTTGATTATAGAATGCTAGAAACCCAAATTGTGAAGCTTTAAACATTTCCTTTGCTATGCACATCCAAAGCCCTTGGGAGGTCCTCTACCATGACATTCTCACACTTTAATATAATTATTTTTGCTTACTTCTCTTTCAACAAACTGCAAACTCCATGAGGACAGCAACTGTGACTTATATATTCTATGTCCAGTTCCCTATAGCATTAGTCACTTTCCTGTCGCTGGAACAAAATACCTAACTCCCACAATTTAAAGATGAGAGGTTTATTTGGCTTATGACTTCAGAGAGTTCAGTACATGCTTGGCTGGCTCCAGGACATAATTAGCATGGTAGAAGGGCAAAGCAAAGGAAATCTGCTCAACCCACAGCAGGTAAGAAGTAGAAAGGAAAGGAAAAATCCACAGTGAGTGCTATACCCTCCAAAGGCAAACTCTCAGTGATGAATCTCCTCCAACTGAGCCCCAGCTTCTTTTTAAGGAGGACAGTGGTATGATCAGAGTTGAGATTCAAGAAACTGTACCCCAAATTACTAAGGATGGATAGCAGAACAGTGACGGAAGTATAAAAGCAGGAGATTCATTAGGAGACCATGACATTAAGCAGGTGAGAAGTACAAACGGGTTTACATTCACTCTAAAATAATTTAAATCAGTAATTATCTTAGCCACTTTTCTGAGGCTAGAACAAAATATCTGATACCTGCAATTTAAAGGAGTTGAGCTTTATTTTGATTTGTGGTTTCAGTTCATGGTCAACTGGCTCCATGGCAGAAACAGCGTGGCAGAGAGACATGGCAGAGGAAAGCTATTCAACCCATGTCAGCCAGCAAGCAGCTTAAAAGCAGAGAGAGAAAGAAGGGGCAGGGACAAGAATATACCCTTCTTGGTCATGCCCCCAGAAACCACCTCCAACCACACACCACCTCCTCACGGCACTTTCAGCTACTGAACTCATCAGCGCATGAATCCTGTGATGAGTACAGCACCTCCATGATCCAATCACCCTCCAACACACCAGGCTTTGAGAGGGACATTTTAGATGTAAATCATAACAATAATTTAAACATCCTTCCTCATGTAATAATCAGATTTAAAATTGAGGCTTTTCTATTCTGCTTGCGTTGGAAACCTGCTGTCTGAGCGGAGATTATGGCAGACATTTTTTGTCACTTACACTCCTCACCATTTGCTAGGAACTTTTCTGACCTCTCTAGGGATGGAATGCAAAGAAGAGGGAAGGGTGAACGAGCCAGAAAGTTCTGTTGTGGCGGGTCCCTGGAGATCTACACTTGCTGTTCTCTCATTTAGCAGCTGTTTAAATCTGACTTCTCCCCTCTCTGTTGTGGGTTCTCTGGAGACCCCACTCTCTCGCAGCTGCAGTTCCTCTAACTAGAGCAGATATATCTCTGTTTAGGCCACTAACTTGCCCTTCCCCAGTCTTAATGCATGAGATGACAGCTCCAGCTTCTTTCTTCTTTCTTCTGAGGTCCCTTCCAAGTGGCTCTTGGACAGGACCTTACACTGACATTCACTCTTCCACATCCTTGGGAAACCTCCTTGCAGTCTTATTCCCAGGAGATAGGAGCTGCAGGCCACCCAAAGGCAGAAGTTTCTCTTAAACTGCCACAGGCTACCTCAGTCAGCTTCTTGATACTTAGAATTCTTAGGTGTCATTTAGACCCCAGTCAACTGTGCTGCTCAAACAGGGGGATTTGTATATTATGTTCTCTAAGTGACTCAATAAAGTCCTAACTCACGGCTTGGGGCAAAGGCAAGAACCCACCACCTATTTCCTTGTTGCTTACAGAACAACCACATATCTGACATAGGATTTTATCCAAAATATCTAAAGAATTCTTAAAGTGCAGTAATAAAAAGCAAGCAAAGGACTTGAACAGATATTTGATCAAGATGGCAAATAAGCACATGAAAAGATATTTAACCTCATTAGCCATTAGGAAAATGCAAATTAAAACTATGATTAGATACCATTTCCTATATTCCATAGAATGGTTAAAATAAAAATTTATTTGCCAAGTGCTGGTGAGGATGGGGAAGGACTAGAACTCCCATCAATTCCAGCTGAGTTTGCAGAATGATGTACATTCTCCAGCTGTTCTAGAGAAAGGTTGGTGATCTCTCACAAAGTTAAACATCATCAATAGTACCAGGTGCACTGCAGCTCTACCCATAGCATTCACCCTATCTTAACACTAAATTCCATATACAAATGTCTGTAACAGCATCCTGTATGATAGCCGAAATCTGGAAACATTTGCATGTCCTTCACTGGATGAGTGAATAAATGACGCTGGTACATCCATACCATGGAGAACTACTCAGCAGTAAAAAGGAACAAAGTGTTGATAAATGCATCCACTTATACGTGGTTTTGTTTTTTTATTTTGAAGGTAGTAGAAATACAACAGAACAAGACAGAACAAAGCCAACTGAGACAGTGCAGTGAACTGGTACAGAACTTCCCAGCAGGTTACTGGGATAACAGTAATAGGTACCACAGTATATCTCATTATCTTCACAATAGTTGTCTAGTCAATTAAGTATAGCAAAATCAAACCAAAGACAGAACATTCTAAAATCAATTGAAAGAGAATATTGCATAGAGTAAAGCAATTAATCATAATGAAAACAAAACTGAAAACAACACTTGCTTTCAAAGAGAAGATAGAGGAGACCCCTCGTATTTGCTATGTTGCATACAGTCATCCTGCCAAGAGATGCTCAGACCTCTGTCCCCAGTTGCTAATGGGGGGAGGGTTGGGAGTTGGGATGTTTGGCACAGTGGGCTCAAGAGACACTACAGGGTCTCCTCCTGGCTTACACTGGAGGGAGGCACTTACCGAGAGGGCGGGCGAATTGCTTCTTTGTGCAGGCTCCTGGGTTCCACCATGGCTGTGGCCGGATCTTGGGGCTCGTTCTCTGGTTCTCCTCTTGACTCACACCGGAGGAAGGTGCTTACCAAGAAGGCAGGCGAATTGCCTCTTTGTGCCTACGTGTTTTAAAGACATCACACTGAGAGTGCATCAGGAGATCAGCCACACTGCAGTAGAACATGCCTCAGGCTACATTTGCCCCCAGCCAACTCCATGCCTTGGATTCTACACCCTGTCAATTTGCCAAATGCCCTGCATTTTGGCTTCCCTCAGCACAGGACTATCTGACCAACCTGGTCATGGATGAGGCCAACACCCCAGTACGGCAGGTAAGCCCTAAAGAGTTAGTGGTTTCAGGGAGACAGAAAGGATGGGCCAGGAATGCTAGCCCCAAGCCCACAGTTGTTGTAAACTGCAAAAACAGAGTGAGGTTTTACTGTGAGAATGACTTCTTCAGGACAAAGATTTGGAGAAGAAATTCAGTCCCGCACCTGCCATAGTACCAGAGGCAGTTTAATCAGGTGCCATTTTGGGAAAGGGTTGATTGTGTGAGATTGAGCCACAGAGCAAGTACACTGTAGTTTCACTCCAGACATGGAGAGGGTAAGGGTTGGATATAGCTCCCTTGAAAGCTGAAGTTCAGGTCATGAAGAACACAGGGCCCTGCACTTTTTGGTGGGAGGTGGGTACGGCTTTCAAAGGTGACTGGATCTGAAGGTGATGGCATTGAGTTCAGTGGTCTCCTTGCATCCCAGCCCTACTACTTACATCCAGTGGAGACCCATAATCTGACTGCTTTCCTGCTTACCAAGAGGAATGGGAACATTCCTCAGCTTGGACAGGTGCCATGGTCTGGTGTTTAAGAAACAAAGTGCCTTTGGAGGGGCTGCACCTCAGAAACCCACATGCTGTAAAGCTGGGCAGAAAGGATCATGACTTGCTGGATTCTAAGACTCAGGATCTGGAAGGGAACCACTCATTTGGATAGACAGAAGAATATTTTTGTTGGACATATTTTTTTCTGTTTTATTGGGTTTTTTAAAATTGTCTCTTCTTTTTTGTTTGCTCTCTCTCCCTCTGTCTCTCAATTTTTTCCATTATTATTTTTTCCTTTAATTCTTTCTCTGTTTTTTCTTTTTTTTTTCCTCTTTTTAATTTGTTGTTTCCTGGTTCTTTTACTTGATTCTATTAATTTTCTTTTACTCATTAATAGGAGCCTTTATTTCACTTTTCTTACTTCTTTCTCATCTTTCATTGCTTAATATTTCAAATTTTTCTTCTTTCATTCTCCCATTCCCCACATTAAGTTTTCTGAATTTATAGATAGTTAACAATACGCTATTATTGTTAAATGCTATACTATTGTTAGTGGAAATAAAGCTGTTCCATTTAGTAAATATTTACCATAGGTCAATGTTTGCTTTGTCAGTGTTTATACTATAATCATGAATTTCTTTTCTATGGTCAAGGAGGGTAAATTATTGGTGCTTTGGATAAAGCAAATGTCCAGTTTACACTGGATGCTATTATTGTTGTTGATTTTATTACTATAGCCAAAAGTGACATAGTTGTTGCTAGCAGTTGATTTTCTCTGTATGACAAAATCTAGATTGCCTTGGTGTCACTAATAATAATGTGGTTTATTCCTAAATAACTGAGTACTGAGCCAAATATACTGCAGCCTCACTTCCCAAATAAATAGAGGTACAGAGATTCTGGCAGGGAAGTTAGTCACACCCAGACTACATCACTGAAAAACAGACATTAACTAAAGAGGTCTCCATACTAGCAACAGAGTCTTCTACGACAATCACCTCACAAGCCTCAGCACAGAAAACAAACAAACAAATAAAAAAGGTAGAAATATGACAAGACAAGGCTACAAAATGCCTCCAAAACCTTCCAACTCCTCCAAAGCCAGTGCAGAGGACATTGAGGGGGAGGAAATCAAAAGCCACAAAGATTAATTATTTGAAGGATAACAGAGGAGATTTAAGAAAAACAAAGCTCAATAAGAAGCTAGATCAGTTCAAAAAAGATATAACTAGTTAACAAAACTAATAAACAAAATGATTAGTGAGTCTACACAAGACACTAATAACAAGCTAGTTGAGTTAAACAAAACAATGCAAAACAGTAGAAAAGAACTAGAGACCATTACAAATTACCTAACAACACTGGGGATTTAGCTAAGCAGCATAAGTGCCTACCTGGCAAGTGTAAGGTTGTGAGTTCAATCCTTGGCACTAAAAAGAAAAAGAGAAAAAGAAAAAAATTACCTAACATAAATTTAGGAGACTGAAAAGTCTATTGAGAGTGTGGGCAGCAGAAGCAACCAGTGTGAGAACAGAGGGTCAGAACCAGAAGACAGGGTTGTTACTGTTGATTACTTATTAAGAGATACCTTTAAAACAACAAGAAAACATGAGAGCCAGGCATGGTGGTGCAAACCTGTACTTGGGAGGCTGAGCCAGGTGAATTGCTGAGAGTTGACAGCCATCCTGTATTACAAAGTGAGTTCAAGACAATGTAGGTAAAAACCTCAAAGATATAGGGGTAGGTAGAGAATTCATGAACAAGAATCAAACTGCATGGGAAATACTTCCCAGAATCAATAACTGGGACCATATCTTATTAAAGAGTTTCTGCATGTCAAAAGAGATTTCCAGCAGAGTGAAAAGAAAACCCACGAATTAGGAAAAAATCTTAATGGACTGTCCATCAGACCAAGGACTTCTGTCTAGAACTTATAAAGAATTTAAAAATCTCAGACCCTCGAAATTAAAAGACCCAATCCAAAAATGGGCATCTGAAATGATTACACAGTTCTCAGATGAACAAATATGAATGGCAAATAAATATATGAAAAAATGTTCATCATCATTAGTCATTAGAGAAATGAAAATTAAAACCACACTGAGATTCCATCTCACCCCAGAAAGTATGGCCAGAATAGAAAAAACTACCAACAACAAGTGTTGGAGAGGCTGTGGGGAAAAAGGAACTCTTCTGCACTGTTGGTGGGAGTATAGACTGGTGCAACCACTGTGGAGGTCAGTCTGGAGATTCCTCAAAAATCTGGGTCTGGAGGTCCCATTTGACCCAGCTATCCCACTTCTAGGCATATTCCCAGAAGATCTGAAAACATCATACCATAGTGATATATGTGCACTCATGTTTATAGCAGCACAATTTGTAATAGCCAGATCTTAGAAACAACCTAAGTGCCCATCAACTGAGGAATGGATAAAAAAGTTGTGGCATTTTTATACAATGGAGTACTACTCAGCTATAAAGAATGACCACATTGAGATATTTATAAATAAATGGACACGACTTGAGACCATACTCATAAGCGAAATAAACCAAACTCACATATGTAAGTACTGTATAGTCTCCCTAGTATGAGAGTTGGTAAGCGTATATAAGATTTTATGGTAATCATGAGTCCCCATCTCATAGCTTTGAAGCCTTTCAATGTTTTCATTCATCAGTTGGAATGATTTTTTTTCTGTTTTGTTTGACTTTATTATATGTGATGCTATGAACAGTTGTTTTGAAGAGAACAAAACATTATGACATCTATGGCTGATTTAATACTGTCCTTCTTAGAAGTCCTACCAAGCTTCTATTCTTCTATTTCTATTGCTTGTATCTATCACATTGTGTCTTATTGGGATTTAAATACGTGTGAAAGTATAAACAAAAATTTTTATTGAAAATGAGATATTATAGTACCCATTGATCATTCTGTTATTCAGCCCTGTAATTCTTTCACTCTTTGAATGGTTTTATACTTTTTTGTTATGTTTGATATTATTGTATTTGAAACTATGCTTAACTATAGCAGAGAAAGAAATATTGTGATAGCTATTGTTAATGTCCGGTTGTCTTAATGTTAAGTATTGTGTTGCCTATGTTGTCTGGTTCCAATCTGCTCTGTACT
>PVJX010019006.1:0-35561 GCA_004027295.1 Dolichotis patagonum
TTCAGGTTTTTTTTTTACCTGAGACAATAAGATGTTTACACATGCAAATCTGATTCATTTCACTTAATGAGTATGGCCTCAAGTTGCATCCATTTATCTCTAAACATCTCAAGTTTATCCTTTTTATAGCTGAGTAGTACTCCACTGTATAAAAATACACCTTTTTTTTAATCCATTCCTTGATTAATGGGCATTTGTGTTGTTTTCAAGATTTAGCTGTTACAAATGCAGCTTCTATAAACATAGGTGCGCATATAGTTCTGGGGTATGATGTTTTCAATTCTTCTTGGAAAATACCCAGAAGGGGGATTGTTGGATCGAATGGGACCTCTAATCCTAATTTTTTAAGGAATCTCCACACTGATTTCCACAGTGGCTGCACCAATCTACACTCCCACCAAAGTGGAGAAGAGTTCCTTTTTCCCCACAGCCCCTCTGGCATTTGTTATTGGTTGATTTCTTGATGGCAGACATTCTTTCTGAAGTGAGATGGAATCTCAGTGTTGTTTTAATTTGCATCTCTCAAATGACCAGTATGTGGAACATTTTTTCATATATGTATTTACCATTCATATTTCTCCATCTGACAGTGTATAAAGGAAAACTTGAAATAAATATTCCTTGTGTGAAAATAAGAGCTAAGGATAAAAGTTAATATAATGCATCCCATTAATATGTACTAGATACATACTTCAATTTTTAATAGAAATAATAAACATAATGTATTGTAACTTTTTCTTTGCAATCAGTATATGATCATCTTTATTGGCCAATAAACATATGTCTACAAGGTAATTTGACTTATTCTTGTATTTTTTTACTATGTTTGTTCCTATTGCAGTTTCTGCCAAAGAAGAATTTTAATGTGTTTGCTTTTACATTGATAGTTTTTGCAATATTTTGATGTTTCCACAATATGCTGTTATTATAAAGGTACATGAATACACTGCCTGTAATATCCAGAAATCTATCTTATTTACTGAACTATTCATTAAAATAAAGATAGGTATATAAAATAAAATAACAATTATATCTCTCAGTACTTTAGTGCCAGGTATCTTGGTGTTTTGTTTTATTGCATATATTTTCCTACAAAGAAATTTTAGCAGGATTTGTTGACAAGATACCATCAATATTCTCATGAGTTATTGTTTGAAAGACTATATTATCAAGGCAGGTAAACATTTCATTATTTGTTCAGCATATTCTCTGTAGATGGGTCTTCGTTCTTTTTTGGTGCTATAAATATGCCTGAAATATCTGGTCTTATATATATAACTTTCTACATCTTATTTGCTTATTTTCTTTCTACATCTATTTGCTTATCTTTATATAATGAATTCTTTAGAAGTCTATTTTCTCCTCCAAAAGGACATAGTATTTGAAGGACTTGGATTCATACTATCAAATTCTCTTCAAGAAAATTTTAATTCTTATCATGAATAGCAGACTATGAAGGGCAGATATTACTTCTCTGCACAAATATCATTTTCTTTGCCTACAGAAGACTTACTGCATCTTGATTCGCACTGTTCCAGGAGAAAGACACTTGCCCCTGGTGGGAGGTGGCTTCTGATTGATCTCAGCCTGCTGTGCTGAGTCATAATCCTTTGACAATGAACTCTTTAGACCTGGGAGGATAGATGGCTCTGTTGTGGCTAAAGTCTTCTACAGGTGACTTCTTTGCTCTTAAAAAAGAGCTGCAGAGACTCTGCTTTCCCTCTGCCAAACTACATTTATCCATATTTTTGATTATTTTATAAGTCTTTCGAGTCTTAATTCTTCATTCGCTTACATTTTCCATCTGAATCCCGGCCTCCTAAATCCCTTACCACTGTGAAGTCACAGCATTCCCCATGCTTGAGAGTATTTTATAGGATCATTTCATAGTTCATTAAAAGAAGCACATTTTAAATAGTTCAGCTGAGAATAAAAACACCACGAGGTGTGGCAAAGCTGTTCTGTAAGTTTAGTGTAGCTACTAAGGTCTCTGGTTAGTCATAAAACCATTAGCTGTGACTGGGTCATTAGTAATCATAACATCTCCTTTGAAACGGATGTACTTCAGTCCACAGAAGCTGTTAGCTTTTGCTCTGGGCGTCTCATGTAAGTCAGTGCATTTAAGGGCTCTTCTAAAAGTTTTTTTCCTTTTTCTTGAGAAAGTGCTGAATGATTCTTAAAGTATTTCATTATTCAGGATAACCTGGGCGTGTTCCACTGTCTGCAGTGACCAGCACCATGCATTGAACAATGACTGAATTTATTTGCTGGGTTACATCTCCCAGCCCTCTCCTCCAAAGCCCTGTTCTTAGGTACTGCTGAAGTTTCTCTAGTCTAGGTTGCATATCTATTTTCCCCTCACAACTTTATTATTTCTTCTTTCCATCTAATTACAAATACATTATTCTTAATTTTGATCTGTGGATTCAGGGACCAATTTAGAGAACAATATGTTAATTTCAAGATTCAGCTGCATGAACAGTATTTAGATTATGGCCAGATTCCATGCTATTTCCTCTTTATGAAGCATAGATTTAAAGGATATGACTTCCTGACTTAATCAATGAAATAAAAATTGCTAGTATCAGTTTACACACAGAAAGAGTAGCCAGTGTTAGCTTTCCATTACTGTTACAAATACTTAAGATAAATCAAAGCAAAAACCTTTCACCTCACAGGCAAGGAGGGAGGGAGGGGCAGACTGAGACAGAGAAAGAGAGAGGCAGGCAGGTATGGACACAACTGCTCACCTCGGTCAAGAAGAGAGACAGAAACCCGAGGGTCCCACAGTTCCCTTTCAGGGAAAGCCCCAGGCCCCCCCCCAAAAAAAACCCTCCCATGAGGACCCTCCAATGTCCCAAACTTGGACCAAGCCTCGGCGGACCTCAATGTGAACTTCAGTATTATGCAACCCTTTGCTGATTAAAGGCCAAGAAGCAACTGGCAGATTTTATTTTTGTTTTTGAAGTAAAAACTTGGAAGGTATTCCTTAATGCCTCCGGCAATTATGCTGTCAAAAACTAGCTAATTATAGATTTACTAATTTAAGCTGCCGTTTTTTTTTCAAAATGCATCCCTATGCAATGCCTGATGCATCTTGGTAGTTTAGTGCTCGCTTTCCCCAAAGGGTTGATCAGTTTTTGCTCAGAATAGATGCAGCTCCTGTGTGCACTCATGCCCTGGTCCACCATGCTAATCAGTTTTGAAGAGGCTGGATTTGTATTTTAACTTGGATTTTAACTAAAATTTCTTAGTCCAGAGTTCTTCCCTCAGGTAACTTCACTTTCTCTGAGTCCACATCCTGGCCCTCAGCCCTGTTTCTTACACATTAGCAAGAGTGACAGTCGTCATCCAGCTGCAGGGACCACTTGTGACATTTCTTTTCTCCTGGTCACAGATATAAATCTTTCTCATCCATTTGCCCTTATAGTCTCCACATAGCATCTGTGCAAGCTTCTTCTTTTATCATTTCTATTTTACCAGTGAGATAATTATCCATAGTCCAGAGACTTAAGCTAATTCGCCTCTTAAAGACGTGTTGGGACAGTGTTGGGTGCAGATGTGTGTTGCTATGAATGTCCAGGGGCAGTTGCAGGCTGTCGGGAGCCTTGGTCTCCGTGTCTGCCAAGGTGCAGCTATTCCGCAACTCAGAGCAGCTCTACACTGTAATGTCACCACGTGGTGACGCTTTTGCTTCAAGAGCATTCTGTCCTGTGCGCTTCTTGAAATGTAATACTGACTTAAATGATATTGCTTTGACTGAATTGTTCAAATCATAATTTCCTGTCTCCTTCAATATGGTATTTATGAAAAAGAATGTTGAATAAAGTTATGTGGAATTTAAACCATAAATCCATGACTTTTTTGTTATGAAAGTCTTTGGTCTTGCATTTAACATAAGTTAAATCAGGCTCAAAACATAAGGTTTTTTTTAAGTCCTTATGAGTCTATTTCTACAATAATAAACTCTTCTTGCTTACCTGTCCCTTATGCCTTTCTCTTTTTTGTAGGAAACAAACAGTACCCTAATAATATCTTAGTAAATACTGTAGGTCGTTTTCTGGAGAATATAAATATTATAAATCAATTTCAATGTGAAGACGTCTGTGTGTGGCAGCGTGCGTCTCAGGGCCACAAACGCAGTCTTCTCCATCGTCATCAAGCAAAATCCACGCATCAGTGTGGTGAGATCTGAAACTCCGACGACTAGAAGACCTGCGATTGGGAATAACCGCTCTTTTCTGTTGTAGCTACACTGCTTTCCTGACGTGACAGATAACATATTTAGAAACTCACTCTGATGGCAAAAGCAATGTTCTACGAAGCCATTAAAGTGTAACTGATTAGTGGTTGGTTTACTAATACACTTGAAAGTCTGCCTCATGCAAGATAGGCGCTCCGTTGCTTATTCATTCATTCTCTCAAATGCTCTTAACGTCAGTCCGCACTTGCATTACCCGAGTGATCTTTCTCTTGATGCTGCTCAGACAGAGAGAGCAGGGAGCTGCGGAAACCCCTCCCCTTCCCGAGACCCTCTGAAGTGAGCACCCCTGTGGAGCCATCTCTGCCACCCTGAAAAGGGGTCGAGATTTTATCTGGCAAAGGAGAAATATTCTTCATGCCAGAATTTATGGTGACAAATCAATAGCACCTTTGGTCAGTGCCCGTTTCATATTAATTGTCAAACAGAGTTTTAAGCCATTTTCCAGAGAATTGGAAATTCTCCCATGGCCCCTTGCGCAGGTTACCTCAGGGACAGCATCGCTTCCTCTTCTGACTTCTGTACTCATACTGTCTGCGTATTTCCAGCCTCTCCTAGAAAGAACAGAAAATCTGACTTGTCTTCCCCAAATTCTCCATATTTTAGCTAAGGGCTTGTTATTGCAGCCAACAACAACAAAAAATCTTTAGACACAAACTATTTTTTTTATTTTAAAATACAAAACAAAAATGATAGAAGCAATACAGAATTTCAAAAAAAGTAGGAAATTAACACTAGTTAATTTACTTCATATTAATAGTGAGTTTTATTTTGTTCTTAAATGTGTTCATAAATTAAGTCCTTTCCAAGCCTGAGATACATATAAAGTTTAAGAAAAGAAGAAACAAGACAAACCTCTCCCTGAAACACTGTGTGTGTGTGTGTGTGTGTGTGTGAGCTCACACTTACACCAATCTCTATTCCAGCCCTAGGTTATCTACATTTATTTGTTCTAACTGACGAGCTTGTCATAGTTTTTAGAACGGCTGTTCAATCTTTTTTCTTTTTTCTTTAATGGTACTGGGGATTGAACTCACAACCTTGCACTTGCCAGGCAGATGCTTGTGCCGCTGAGCTAAACCCCAGGCCTGTTCAATTTTTAAGTTTGGTTAAATCTACTTTTTACTATACACCATTTTAAAGAAAATGAGAGCCAAGGCTAAAGAATGTATAACCATCACAAGAATTTGTTTTCACAAATATTTTTTAAATATTTGCCATTAAAATTAAAAGCCCAATTCCTTGTTATCCTATGTCTTATTAACATTACAACTTATATACTGTAGAGTTTTTCCATTTTTGTAAGCCTTATACTGTGACTAAATATGCATGTATTAAAATTTTTCTGATGAGTAAGTATACATACCTGTGTATATACAGCACATTTATGTATGTCTATGAAACAGTTCTGCATAATTTTAATTTTTTGTGTAAGAACAGTTTAGTTTTGAAGGAAGATAACCATGGCGACATTTATTAATCTTATGTTGACTATGCTGTGTCCTAATGAAGCAGATACTCATTCTGCAGATACTATGAACCTACTCTATTCTGGATATTTACCATGTAAGTGCTGATAATGAAATGGTAGCCATTAAAAACAAAAGCACAGGGCCTGGGTATTTAGCTCAGTGTCATAAGTGCCTGCATTGTAAGCACGTGGTCATGAGTTCGATACCTGGTACCAATTAAAAAAAAAAAAAGATTAGTTTCAAAAACAAAAGCACAGATGAAAATATCTCCTCAAATAGTAATGATAATAACAAATTGCTCTGTAATAATTACCAATAATTTAGTAATACTTAGTAAAAGCTTTGTTAATAATTATCATCTGTATTAAGCCATTTATGTGGAGTTTCACACTTCCTTTGTTATATCTTTTAAGATTTAAATATTACTGTGAATATTACCTTCTCATCAGAATCCTTCCTTCCAAAAAGTGACCCAGAGAAAAGACAAGTTTTATATTCTCTTACTCTACACTTTTACAGATCTTTGAAAGGAATATAAAATGCTACTTTAAAAAGAAAATAAAGTTTTTTACATTTTTATTTTGTAGCATCATAAGTCTCTATGCTTGCCTATATGTGTGTATATAAATGTATGCATACATGTATTCACTACTGTAGGTTGTATGCCCTGTATGCCTCTGGACAATTTGTTAAGGACTCCCGTCCCCCTCCCCATTTTTACTGCCTTTAATTGTATTATCTAGGCTTAAGAATTCTTTGGCAGTTAACTGAACTGTTTTAAAATCTAATCACTTGTTGATCATAATCTTTAAGTAGGTGGATGTAGAATGGAGTTCCTATTCTAGTGTGTCTAGACAGCTTTGACCGTTTATTTGTTTTTTTTTTTTTAGATGAAACAAAAAAGAAAATAAATGGTAGCTTGTTCCATTCTTTTCTAATTACAAGCAAGGGTTAGAAAAGCCAAATTCCATCAGCTAAAGATGAGTTATCTACAAATGAGTCTACTTGGAAACAGATTAGCAATTTAAATGACTAAGTTAATAAGATCCAATTATAGTTAATTTGCCCATCCTTTCTTTCCTTGCCCTCCCGCGGCTTCAGAGTGGGAGCTGTGCCTCTTGTGTAGCTCCTGGGAGCAAAGGGAGGCAGGTGGTGGGGGCCACTGCCCGTGGGTCCCCCTGCTGTTTCGGGCTGGGCCAGACTGGGCCCTGCCCCCCCCCCCCGCCCCTGCAGACCACAGGCCTGGACACCTGCCCGCCCCTGTGCTCTGTGTTCTGTGTCTTTCAGTTGAAGAGTAAGTGATACATGTATGTGCAAATGTACGTGCCTGTGTCTTTGTGTCTCCATGCGTGCCGGTACATCTGAGGCTGTGTGTGTCTGCGCACACGCGTGTCCAGGTAGTCACGCGCACTGGCAGTGTACAGGTGATGTTCCCGTGTCCAGGAGGAGAAAAGCAGAGCTGCAGACTGGCTGAGTTTCAGCATAGAGGGCCTGTCTGTCTCAGCCAGCTGGCTTTGTTTCTCCAGTTCGGGAAGTGATAGAACACATCATTTATGGTTTATGTCCAATCTAGCCTACCAGGCTGGCACCCAAGATTTTATATATCAGGGTCATTTATTTTTTAAAATTATTGAGTGGTTTTAAGAAAAGGATTTTTAATGAACCAGAAACCTAAAGACTGAATTATAGGCAAAACTAGCTGTTGAATGGAGATGCCTCCCTGGGCTAAGTTATGCCAAAACAAGTCCTCCCACAATAGAGAACACATTTAAAAAAGCAAATGGGGGGCGAGGATGTAGCATCTGCCTGGCAAACATGAGGTCGTGAGTTCGATTCCCAGTATCAAATAAATGGGAGAAAAATTGCAAAATAAATATTTGATAAATTAATGTAAAGATACATGTGAAAAAATATATTCATCTGTTGAATATACACTAAAATGTACTCTCAGGTACTTTTTTCTGTTTAAATTATCAGTTTTAGATAAAGTGGCTTTTAAGATGATCAGTGGTTTACACCATTTTATATGTGACTTTCCAACAAGAGTCATAAAAATCAGAGGACAAAAGTAAGAAAATCTTAGTTCAGCTACTTGAACAGATGATTTCCTAATTGAATCATCCTAGGCTTTGTCTTCTAAGCGCTGGTATAGTTGATCTAGAGTAGAGGCAAACACCTTTTATTTTAACCACTCACCCATTCCATGATTTTGTGGGGACCCTGTACCCAACTCTTTACTATGCATCCATTTTTCTCCTTATCATTTGGGTTTTTGAAGTTGGAATTGAGGTAGCTACTTTGTTCTAATACTCAACTCACAATATATACCGATAGCGTGGGACGGGCAGCTAGAGACTGAGATTCACGATCCAGGAGGATGTACCCTCACTGCCACAAAACAGACTTCTAACTCTGAGGAAATGGTGGCATTGCATCAGAAAGACCCTTTTCCAGGCTGTGGCAACAGCACCTAAAAATAAAACAGTGAATGAAAATGAATGAAAAAATGTATAAATAAATAAATGAATCAAATAAACTCCTAGAAAGGACTGCCTGAAAGAGTGACACGATCCACTTTCCATGGTCAGTCCTTCCAGTACCCTGTCAAATGGTCAGGGTGGCAGTGTTTCAGTTGTAGAGGATGGATGAGTTCTGGAAATCTGTTATAACAAAAATGTGTACTTGAAAGTTTCTAAGAGAGTCTATCTTACGTGTTTTCTTCATGTACACCATCGATAGAGCGGTGAGATTACGGACATATGAATTGACTTTATTTAATCATTACACAATGGATGCGTGATCAAAACTCACTTACTCTGTAAGAACCAGGAAGATAATGCCTTGGTATTCACGTCTCTGCTTCACTAACGTTCTCATCACCAGCTTGGCAAACCCATAGGAACTCATGTGACTGCTCACAGTAGGTCTTGGGGAAGGCTACCTTGTTCTTCAGTTCTCCTTTCCTTTAAAAGTGATCTGGGATGTTTGCTCTCATTTCCAGTGCCCACGAGCCCCCTGGGATTAACCCTGCACACCTGAGCTAGGCATGGCGTGGCCAGGACCCTCGAGGCGCAGTTCCCCTCCTGCGTGAGCCCTGCTGTTATTAACCCTTGTGTCCCCTCTCTGAACTGTTCAGGTGTCTCAGTGGTTCTTGTCCTTGCGTTCAGATGCCAGTGTTAGCACAGGAAATGAAGATTGTCTTCCACCCCTTTCCTGTAAACACTTACACTTTCCCATCTGAAAACAAAACCCATTTTCATTTATTTGTAGATATTGTTTAATCTCTTCTTCAGTTTCCTCTGTAACCCACTGGTTGTTCAGGAGGGTGTTATTTAATTTCCATGTGTTTATATAATGGAGGCAACTGGAGACCATACTTATAAGTGAAATAAATCAATCTCACATGTAAGACTATCATGCTGCCTGCCTAGCATAAAAAAAAAAAAACAGGAAGACTAATAATATCCAAAGTGTACAATAGATATTGTGAAAGAAAGTGCACAAAAGTAAAGAACAACTGGCATAGGGAAACGGAGAAAAGGAAGGAGAAGATTATATGTATATAGGTTACATATACATGTGTATGTGTATATATACACGATAGCTGACCTCTGTTAGCTCATCAAAAAAAAGGCAAAAAACAAAAATAGTTTGTGCCCTCACTGATTGATTGATCATTTTTTTCATGCCTAAATCTTATAACCTGAACAACTGTTTCTAAGATAGCAGTATGCAATGTATTAACAAGTGGTAATTTCCTACTAATTTATTTTGAAATTCTGTATCATTTTTATCCTTTGTTTTGTTTTTAAAATAAAGAAACTTTAAAAACAAACAAACAAAACAAACAAAACCCTGACCCCACGTCGCACTTGGGTCGCTGCCCCTTACTCGCCCCTCTCCCTGGCTGAGCCGTGACCCGGTGTCCACCCTGGCTGTCCCTTTGCTCTGTCCACACCCACCGCTCAGCCCGCTGCAGTCTGAGCACTGCTGTGTTGACACTGCGGTAGCTTAGCAGCAGGCGCCTGCCGCAAGCCGAAGGAAGTGAGTTCACTCCCAAGTACCAGAAAAATAAAGGAGAGTTCTCAAGTCAGGCCTGGCCCCCTGGCACCTGCCTGCCCTGCCTGGTACTGCAGGGTGCCACCTCTCTCTTCCCTGAGCGCCTCCTACTGTCACCGCTGGTTTTCTTCCTGCCTATGTCCTGGCCGCTGGTGAGCAGTCCACTCCATCAGGGCTGTTTCCCTGGGAATGCCTGTTTCCATGACTGTCATCCCAGAGGTTTAATTGTCATTCATGGTGTAAGGATACCACATGTACATCCCTGGCCAAGCCCCTCCCAGAGATTTCTTTCCTCTTACCCATCACACTTCCTGGAGCTCCTGTCTTCTCACTGTGTGAGCCAGGTGGGTCTCCTGTGGTCATCCTCTTAGAGGGACCCATCCTCAGCCATGGACACCCGGTTGGCTGGACACAGGCACTGGACATCACCCTGTGACCTAACCACTTGACTGAGCAGAATGGAAGTCAGGTTCCAGATTCACACTGCAGTTCTGGGTTCTGTTCCTCTTTTCCGGTTCTCATCACCACTCACTCCAGACTGTTACCTCCTAACTTGCCTCTCAGTTCTCCAATCTTCTGTCCATAGAACTCTTCTTTGCATTAACAACAAATAAATGTATTTTAAATAAAAATCTAACCATAACTATTCACCTAATCATAACCTTTAAATACCTAACACATATAGAATAAAGGGCAGTCTCTTAGCATAGGACATACAGCCCTCCATAATCCAAATTTTACCTAATTATATCCTTGGATTTCATGCTGTATTGATCATGGAAGAAGTGTTGCTCTCTGAACAAACCATGGTGTTTCATGACTTAGTAATTCTACCATTCGATCTGCCTAGAATTCCATTTCTTTCTTTCAGTATTGGTCTATGTCTTATTCATCTGCTAGGACTCTATAGGTAAGTTGTCCACTTTATTAAATCCCTCAGGGCTCAGGCTAGTTTGAAGTTCTCTCAGCGTCAGTAACATTTTGCTTTTCTGTTGAGGCCTTCAGTGGTCATCATCTTCACAGGTCCCTACCTGCAGGACACGGTCCTGGTTACCAAGCACGATGCTCAAATCCCTGAGCAGGAAACTGAAGCACAGGGCCACAGTCAGAGACTAAGTGCCCAGCTCGCCTCCTTTCAAAGCTGTAGCCTGACAAAGATTTAGGTCAAGTCCAGCAAGTGTTGAATGGTATTTTCTATGTGTCAGTTCTTAAATTTGTTGGTCTTACATAAACACTTTTTAGTTTCTGAAATGCAGAGTTTCATATCAAAATTAAATAGAGTCACAGGAGACCTTTCAATTATGCTCCAGTGTTTCCATTATTGATGATTTAATAACAATGAACTGAAAAATTGACTTTCTAGTTTTTGTTTTTTTAATTCCGCTCTTGGTTCTCTCTAATTTAGTCTCAGCAGTTCTCACACTGTCCAGGGCAGATCGCTACGCAGCAATGCTGTGTCCTGGATTCCACGGGCTATGGAAGTTATTCACAAGAACAGTTTTCTCTATGATTACTTTAGAGAGTGACTTCACTTAAGATCCAGGTAGGAAGATGAGGTAGCTGAGAGGATAGAGTACTTGCCTGTCACACCGAAGTCCTAGGTTCTGTCCCGAGCATTCCCAAAAAGGGATGTAGATCTGTGGTTTCAAAAATGGTTTTATGGACAATTCACAGTTAGCACTCCTGGGGAGCAATCTGAGACATTTTCATAGCCTCCAATCCCACCTTAGTGTCTAGAATAAAATCATTAGTATATCAAGGCTGAACTAAACTGAACTGTAGGTCAATAATCCCAGGATCCAAAATGGAGAGGAGAAGGCTCCCCTCACTGGAACCGAGTGGCGAATCTCTCTGGATTTTGTGTCCCTCCTGAAGGACCAGCCCGTCCTTCTGGTGTGTGGGCAGGCAAGCTGGCAGGGGGCCTGCCTGAGCAGCAGTGGCCCTTTTCCAATCATTTTCTGGAAGAAAGCGAAAACAAACAAAAGGATGAATCTGAAATGTGTGTGGGCGTGGTGGTGGTTGGTTGGTTCAAAATAAAAAGTAGCAGACACTGATGGAATAGAAATATGTCAGATATTTAGGATGCTAGAGCACCAATTTACTACACTGGTGTTTATGTTTTAGCATAACAAGAGCTGGCCAGGAAGTGATCATCCCACTTCGATCTTTACCAATCCATCTTTAAGTAAGCGGTGGAATCCATCCTCTTACCCAGCCATGGTGACCCTCTGCCTGTGGGCTTTCCAACTTCATGTGAAAATAGGATCTGCCTGTGTACCTTTCAGACTGTTGCTGTCGTTTCTCATTTGTTCCATTTTCTGATAAAAGTAAGCAGGTAGACAGATAACTAATTCATACTGGAGCATTCGTGAAAAACTTAGGAGAAAAGACAATATTGAATTGAAGGGTGGGGACTGAAAAGCAAAACAAACAAACAAACAAACAAAAACCCCTGCCAGCCTTGCCATTTTAATATAATAGTGAAATAGTATATTCTAATATTGGTGGATCTTTCCAAATTAAAAATAATAGATATTTCAAAAATAAAATATTAAAGGGCAAGTTTTTTTGTTCTTGAAATAGACATGTGTTTAGCTGTGCTTTCATTATATTATCATGGATGTGAAACCATGAGCATAGTGTAGTCCAATGTTTGCTTTCATGTAATGTTTGCCTACTGCCCTACTTTTGTATAGTTTATGTGTGAGTGTGTTCTCTAGAAAAAAATCAATAAAGTGCCATTGAATAACAGCACCCAGCCTACACGTTAGTAAACTGAACCAGTTGCCTATGCCATTGCGAGTGTGCTAGGCCGTCTTTAATGTAAAATACCAACCCAGGGGAAAGCAAGGTAGTTTATCTTTTAACAAAAAATAACAACAGCAACAACAACAAAAAACAGAATAGAGAAATAAACAAGTCCCAATGTAAGTAATTAGGAAACATTAAAAATTGCTCACAGAATTAGCCACTTCTCCCCATGTAGGAGTAACAGATTGTCTGGTTCTCAGGGCCTCAAAGAGGGAAATGAGTGTCCTAGTGTACAGAGTTAAATGTGTCACTTAATACCTTAAAATAACGGGTGTGATGCTACAGAAACTGGCTTTTAAATACCTGTTAGAAATCGTCTCAATAAGGATTATTTCTGTCTGCTCTTACCAGCGATAACACTTAAAAGATATTTAAAGTAAATTAATGATATACGAATAAGGGAACAAAACCGAGCCATTGTGTTTAAGTGTCTGTTTACACAGAGCCCTTGGACTTCAACTGGAGCTCACAGTTATAAATGTGCCATTTAAGTAGCATCCAATGCAAAATAATTTGAGAATTGGTTAACAAAGGTTAAATCACAGTGGGGGTATGAAAAGAAAATTGATGAACAGATTGTGGACGGGCAATTCCATTCCACCAAGAGGATATCATCCCACAGAAAGAAAGACCTTTGCATTATTAAAAGCCTGTTCTGCACCACTGTTGGAAATTTGGGTGGATCGTGAGTGCTGGCAGGTTGTCAGGGAAACAGAAATAATGCAGCTAAATGCACAGTCTTCTTACCACTGAAGGGAACTAACATGGCTCCTTTTGATATTCTAATAGCTGATCTGGAATTTCTAGTGGTAGCGTTCATGGAGAAAAACACATTTCCTAGTGTAATTGCATATATGCCTCTTTGTTGGTACAGTGGTAACAAAAGTATTTTCTTTCTGTGTAGAGTATTATGTGTGTAATTTGAAAGCAGTGTGGCTTTTCTGAGCTAAAGTTCAAGATTTGTGTTTTGACAGCTACTCATTTTTTAATGATGGGCTGCTCCTGGCCCACTGTTGTGATAGTGCTTAGCCTTCCTGGAGGATGTTTCCAGGGTGAATGCTAAAGCTGGCCATTTTATAGTGTAGTTTAAATGAGAAGTGTCCCTCAAATGCCTCAGACCTTTGAGGGTGATTGGTCGTGGGGCATGGTGACTGGGTCCGTGGATGCATCCATGGAGGAGGTCGCGGGTAAATGCACCGTTGGGCGGAGGCCCTGGGTCCCCTCTGCTACCCAGCTGCCCCAGGCCTAGCGGGCCTCCTGGCATTGCTTCCTACCGTGTCGTATCTGCCTTGGAACCAGCTGACCATTTGCTGAAACCAATGAGCCCCCCCAAAAAACAACAACAACAACAACAACAACAGAAACAAAAACAAAAAAGTCTCCTCCTGTAGGTTTTATTGGGTATTTTTTCTCAGCAATGAGAAAGTAATGAAGGCACCTATGACCCATGCCCTTTTGAACATTGTGTTTAGAAAAACATCTGGTAGAGTCTGTTTCTGGTGGATTTCCTCTGATACAAGCTTCCTTTCTGACAGCGTCCTTGGGCCCCCATCGTAACTACAAGCATGAAAGGGGAATGTCTAATAAGCTTTGATCAGGCACATTTAGAATTAAAATCTTTCGAAGGGCAATAAAATAAACATACTGGGCTTTCCTGCATAAGCTGCTAAGAAAATCCTAAAGGGGACAGGGAATAGAGAGATAGTTCGTAGCCTGATGTTTCTGGAACAAAACCAATTGTCTGGCCATAAGTAGTTAAAATTATGGCTCTGCCAGTATCACACGATGTTAAGAACGCTTCGACATTAAATTAGAGAATATTTTGTGGATATGGCAGATCGATCTCAAGGGTGACCTTTCTTCTCAGCCTGCTTAAACAAACCTCTCCTATCTCCTTAGTGGTGACAGGATGAGAGGATCGTCCTCATATCTGAACATTCAGGACTCTGCCTGTATTCAGCTGCCCAAGTCCTCAGCTCTCCTCCTGGTGTTTCCCATCTACCCCACTGGCCACGTAATTCTGTATCACTTATGTCAACACTGTGCCTCAGTTTTATCTATGACTTAGTATAAGTAACAGAGACTGATATTCCAAACTGCTAAGTACCTAACCGGTCCGCATTATTTAAACATCATGCCGAACTATGTGATTGATGTACACTGCTTCTGCCCAAATTGTCTCCCCCCCATCTTACCACCATGCAAACTCTGTCATGTCTGCAATGTGTCCCACTGAGGGATTTTTCTTTAACATGCTGTGGATAGGAAACCCAAAGCAGCATATTTTTTTTAGCACTGCCTGTGAGTTGAGAACAATGTGTGGAGATCTCAGTGAGAGCAGAGAGGGCAGTTCCCAGGGCATCTTGTCAAGCAGGAGGACTGAATAACAATGTGGGGGCAGAAATGACAAGATGATGTTAGAATCCTCCTTTGAAAAGCATGCCACTAGAGAAAGCAAAAGTGTTTGGAATCACTTAATTTTTTAAAAAAATTTTTTTTGTACTTTTGAGACACGGTATCGCTGTTGCAGTTCAGGCTGGACTTGAACTCACTTTGTAGCCCAGGCTAACCTTGAACTCCAGTAATCCTCCTGCCTCAGCCTCCCAAGTGCTGGGATTACAGGTGTGCAGCACCACACTGGACTGGAATCCCTTGAGTAAGTAACGGGATTGTCAGTTCCTTAAGACTGATGTTGTGTGAATGCTGTATAATTAGGAATTCTCCATTCTACCTCAGTCCAAGTGTTACATCCATAATGCCATTGATTCCACAGCCACAAAACCCACACCGTACTTGGCAGGCAGAACTTTTCTCCAGGCCAGATTTTCAAGTAGGAAATCTCTCAGAGTATAGTTGTCAGGGGCATGAAACTGCCTTTTACCTATTTTACTGTTTACAAATTTGTGTGGCTTCTGTGTTGTGTATTTTAGGCTGACGCACAATGTCTTTCAGGGTAAGATGCAGCTGGCAGTATGTTCAGCTCCTTTCATCTGCTCCCCTCTTGCTGAAACTTTAGGGAGGGAAGTTGTAGGGTCCCCTGGTTACCATGCCTATTGTCACTTTTCTCTCGTCCAGTCCAAATATTTTTATACTATGTTTGTTTAAAAGTGGAAATGCTGCCTTTACAGTCAGCCTCAGGGAATCATTTCTTTAGAAAGAAGAACTTTTCATCTCCTCTTTCACTCTAAATATAAAAGATACTTATCTTCTACGGAGGAACTAAATGAAGAGCTCATCAGCTAGTCTCTCTCATGTATGTCGATGTTTGTTCTTTTACCAACAAAATATTTCACAAATCTACCAGCAGTAGAAGAAATCCCTGACCTTGCCTATTTTTGAAAGACCGAAAAGTTAAACTACACCCCATAGCAATCAGTCCTCAAAGTCATTTCTCTTCCACTTCAAAAGTGTGTGTGTGTGTCTTTTTTTAAAAAACCACTAATGAAAGCATTACAAAGATTAGCTTTTGAAGTGGTGATCCACTTTCATTTATGTTCCTTCTGGTATTCCCTCTGCCTCCAGCTAAAATTTAGAACCTTAAAAAATGTTGCACTCTGCTACTAAATTCAGTTGATGTCCTATCAAAGTGCATTTGGATTATCAAAGCCTCATTCTTATCTCGCAGCTCGGCATCCCTGAGAGAATGCTGGTCAGGTTAGAACTGACAGGCCAGCGGGTGTCTGGTGCCTACCAAACAGACCCCGCTCCCTCCCTCTCTCTGCCGTGCCTGCCTGGCTGGGCAAGGGGTCCCGCAGTGCCCCTGGGGAGTGACCTGGAGGCAGCTCCCTTTGGGATAGGAAAGCAGGAGCGCAGCCTTTGGCACAGGGCGAGTCACCCCACGAGATTAGCAGCTTCACACATTCAGACTATTTGCAATATTCTTTTTTCCCATGTCACATTATAATCTAAAAATACCAGGCTTTATGTTTTGATTCCTTTAATGATTTCTGACAGGGCAGAAGATTTGGACCATAATGATTTTGTTGATGATTTTTTTTTAATAAGTTGTCTTTCTCTTCTTGGAGAAGGGAAGTTAAATGAGCTTTCCTAATATTGTGAAATAAGAGAAATAAGCTTTCCTAATATTTCCCAGAGTCCCTGTAGTTAACTGACTCCTGAAAACTTATGCAATTTGGATATTTCCTATAATTTTGTTCAGTTTAAATATATGACAAATTAAATTTAACTGTAGAAAAAAGTCAGATTAAACCTGCAGTGACCTTGAAGCTTAATTGTGTCAACTTGATTGACTTGGGAGCTGCCCTGGGGATTGGCAGAGAATGCTGCTGGGTGCATCTGTGAGGGTCACACAAGCCTGATATGGGATACTATGTATGGTCCATGGCTTGTTCTTCTCTGCCACTGTCTCCTGTGCTACTTCCTGGCTACCACAAGCTAAGCATCTTTGTCCTGCCACTCCCTTCTGCCATCATGTTTCTGCTTAGAAGTCAGCATACTATGGACTGAGTTCACTAAAGCCAGGAGCCAAACTAGACCTCTTCTCCTATATATTATGGGTGTTGAGAATCACAGCCCCCTGCAAGAAAACTGACTAATACACAAGTATTACCATGCAGGTATGCTGAGTAGCATCTTGAAATGTATGTGGAAATCTCTAGTCTTATTCAAGATCCTTTTTTTAATTTTGGGGGTACCATATTATAGTAACATTTATTCAGAAAGTAGAACAAGCCAATGACATTTAAAATTCTACAGTTTTGTAGCCAGCTAGCAAGTTGTTTAGAGGGATGATAGCCAACAGCCAGTTTTCACAAGCTAAAAACTGATTGGCAGCACAAGAAACTGAAGCACTGGGTGTGAATATTGAGTGTGTTCAGCCAGCCTGTCACTCAGGGTCGCTGAGGAGGGCTGCTGAGCACATAATGGATAAGCTTTAAAGTAGAGCTGCTTGCAAAAGTAAGGTCCTCCTGTGCCCTGGAGGACCAAGTCGTGTGCCAGGGTTCTGTGTGTGCCTCAATGGAGCACAGTGCATACGGACTTCGAGACCTCCGTTGTCATTGTGATCTTTAAATCAACTCAGCTGACCGTAGATTTTAGGATAATTTAGATGAGGAAAAACATGATAGATAATTTAGTGAGATGGCCCATCTTTCAGCTTCTTTTCAGTCTCATTTTTGCTTAGCTTTGGATTGCTTTAAGTGCCACCTTTCATGTGGAGTGGACCCAGACTGTGAACCTGCATTCTCCCAAAAGAACTGTGAGAGCCAAGAAGGACTGTAGTTAAGTGTTGACAAATTAAATGACTATCTGTTTGCTTTATATAAATTTAGGGTAAAATCTCTAATAGATAGCATTGGTGGACACAGAACCCTGATTTGCAGCACAATGTGTGGGTAAATGTCTTCCCCGCTGCCTCCTTCTCCCCACACTCTTTTCCCTTCCTATTTTCTTCTCAGACCCTCACAAGAACTTTCTGCCCATGCGCAGCTTAGATCAGGCAAGCATAGATTTGAAGACAGTTTCTGTGACGCATAACTTTGTTGAAATGCATCCAAAAAAATGTGGTTCTAAATGTGGTTCTAAGACCTTGGCGCTTTTTTGGGGACTGGACACAGTGATGCTTTCCACTTTTACTAAAAGCAAATGAACAAGACAGTTCAATATTTTCTAAGTCTCTGTACGCGGAGTCAGGGATGTTTAACCAGCAGCGTCTTCCCGCCCCCCAATTTCTGACAGCTTTGACAATTTCAGATCAAAGTTTATTTCTTCAGATAAGTACTCCCCAACATGGGTGATAGTTGAGAGGCTTTTAATTCTCACGTGTGTGCTGTGTTTCTGACGTCAAAGGGGCATTCTCTCAAAAGAGCAGTTAACATTCATTTACCAAGTATTTACTTAACTGACCTATGCTTATTTTACCAATAGCTTGCTGAATGTTACCAATAATAATAATAATAATAATAATAACAATACATGGGACAAGACCTACAGGTAGCTTTATAATGAAGCAGTTCATAGACGCGTTGCCACATGAAGTTCTCTGATTTAGTGATCGTTCAGCATGATATGAGCGAATGTGTTTCAGGCAGGAAGCCCTTAGCAAGCCTGGTTTTCAAATGTCAAGGCTGACTTCCAATGTTGTGAGAATCACAAAGGAACAATTTACATTTGATTACAAGAGAATATAATATGTATGTATATGTGATTATGTAACGTTTAAATTTTTAACTGATACATAAAACTTAATTTTATACATATTAATAGTGCGTGTGTGATGTTTACATATATACATATATATGTAAAAACACCACATATGTACATATATAGTGTTTGTATCAGGTTAAATATGTTCATCTCTTCAAACATTTATCATTTCTTTATGCTTAAAATACTCAAAGTCCTTTCTTCTATGTCTTGTTGAAATATACAGTGCACAGTTGTTATCTATAGCAGCCCCACTGTGTGCTAGCATCAGAGTCGGTGACTCCTATCTTTGTGTTTTTTGTTTTATTTTGTTTTGGTTTGAGACAGTGTCTTTCATGTAGTGCAAATTAGCCTTCAACTTGCTATGTAACCGTGGTGGCCTAGAACTCATGGTGATCCTCCTGCCTCAGCCTCTCGAGTGCTGGGATTGCAGGCAAGTGCCAGGATACCCAGCTTGGTGGCTCCTGTCTGTGACTTAGCATCTGGTAGTCAGTCATCCCTTGCCTTTCTTCCTTGTCATTTATGTATCATATTGAATGTGGTCATTCATTTATTCCATTATTCTGCTACATTTCCAGATGGAGTAGACACATTCTTTTCTTGAGACTGCATACTTCATGTTTTTGCTGTTAAAATTTATTTTTTGTTTTTAAATACATTCATTCAAAAATTAATCATTTTTTAGTTAATATCTATTGAGCACCATCTAGAAATAGTTCATTTAATTACAGAAAAGTCATTTTTGTCTTTAGGAAAGTGATTGCTATTACATAAGAATTATATAACCTGTTTTTGATGAAGGTATAATATTTTCAAAATAAAATTTTTGTAGTATTTCTTAAGCTTTGCCTTTTCAATCAAAAATACATTCACGCTGTCTACTAAATCTGAAAATTTTGTGGTATTCTGTTATCTTTATGATCTCATTGCAATGACTAATCATTTCAAAATAGCTTTAATTATAGTGGACCTACTTGTTTTTTTCAGTACTAGAGACTGAAACTAAGGGCTTCACCTGAATACTGAGCGATGTTTTTAGCTATTTTCATCCTTTCTCTCTTTTTAAATTTCGAGAGAGGACTTTACTAGGTGGCCGACTTGGCATATCTGCCCCCAACACACACACACATACCACACATATGTGCTGACGATGTGGACCAAGGATCATTTTGCTCCTATTTCACAAGAGTCATGTAGTCCAAATTAGCCTTCAACTTGTGCTTGAAGAATTTGCAGGGAACTAAAACCTATGATTACATGGCATTTAGTAACACAATTTCTCTTCGAATACTCATCTTCAAGATTTTACAATGAACCTTAGTTCATCCCATTTATTCTTTCAATATAGTCTGTGATTACAAGTGTTAATATTGCATTTATCAATTTCATTATTATACATAAATGTGGTTTATTTATAATTTTTAAATTCCTTATCCAATGTTTGTTATGTTTATTTTCTGCTTACCCCAATCTCATTTTATACATCTTTTTTATATTCTTAAGATACATGGAGTTATTTTATTTCTTTGTTGCTTTGAAAATTGTATATGACTATGAATTGTCCTCTGTAGACATATCTTAGAGGTTTTATATTGAAGTATTTTTTAAAATTTTCTCTGCAGTTTATATGAAGAATAATTTTTATTTTGTGAGTCTTTGATTTTTGTTGTGGCTTTTGATGTATTCTGATTTATTTATCAATTAATAATAATTATGTTTAACAGGAGGCATTTAAAATCTGAGCTGAGGCTTTGCTTGATGGTACCACTGACTGTCCCCCAGGAAACCATGATGTAAGCATTACCCATGAGGACTCCGGGTCTTCTGGAGGGCCTCTGCCCTTAACTTGTGGCATTGTCTAGGTTGAAACCTCCTGACTTCAAACTTTTACAGTTATATTTTCATCAGTAAGGTACTAGTAACTTTGCCCTCTGTCTCTGCTATAGAAATGAGATAATACAAAGTGGTACTTAATAGCATGAAAATTCATAAGGCAGGGGATTGCCAGGGAAAGAATTGTTATTACTTATGTTCAGGAAATAGTCTTAAAGTCAAGTCAATGAGAGGCGGAGAAAGACAAGAGCCTGATTCCGATGTTCAAGGCCTTTTTCCCTACACTGTGCTGCTATTGTTGAACTCCATGCTCAGCCCACCGGTGTGTATACTTTTATTTTTTAGATAGCACGCAGGTTGGGCGAGGGGTTTGTAAACTGGATGAGCAAGGCAACGTTTGAAGGATAGCATCTGAATTCATTTTTGAGTGGGCTGTTTTTATAAGTTAAAGAGACATGAGTCTCACTTTGTGTATGAAGTATATGTTTTGTGTCTATTATTATTGTACTCTCTTGAGCAGTCTTACCTTTGATTTATGAGTATGAGCACCGCCCTGTTCATATCTTCATGCGATTGGCTTATGAGTTGAATGCTAAGCATCTGGGAGGATGTTGTGAGGACATTGCTGTCTTATGGCTATGGAAATTAAGAGAACAAAGCGCACGTCTGCTGCTCAAATCTGTGTCTCAGCAGCAGCCTGAAAGCTTCAGACCAAACTGAGTCCATCCCAAATAAATGCAAATGTTTCCGTTTCCCTAATTTTATTCTACTTACATTTTTTAAGTTTGTTGTTCAGCTTTTTAAGCCCTGATTTCCTGCACTGGAATGCAAACATTGAACACGTGGTATAGAACTAGTTAAGAGGAATAACAGAAAACACTATAAATTTTTAAACTCTAGGAAACTGTTGAGAATCAGATTAGTTTTTAAAATAAACTGTAATACCAAGGTGTCCAAGTAAAAGTGAGAAAGGATATATTCTAATAAAATCTCTTATATTCACATCCATGAAAATTACCTTTTCCTGTTTAAAGGAAGCATTTTTCAAATTTTGTTAGTATGACTGGGTAAAACCTGAGAAGTTAATTCAAGTGGAATAACTTACTTTGAAATATTTAATATGTGTAAAAACTCCCATATTTTGATGGATAATTAAGCAATTTTATTGCAAAAAAAGTTTCCTTCATTCAAATACATAAAGGGTATTTGTTTGATGAGGTATTAAACACTTCCAAGCTTCCTACCACCAACGTGTACCGTCTTATCACAGGACCTAGCTTAAAGATTTTATCTTCTGTACATACGAATGCTCCTTTGAAATAAAATGTTCAACGTCACTTGTAAATTCTCGATGACATATCCTTTTGGCAGTCAGCTGCACTCTGAGAATTTTTGAAATAATGCCTCTTAGAAAAGAGCTGTCAGAGCAAACTGTCATTTGGTGGCCAAGGTCATACCTTTTTAAAACTGTGGCCTTGAAATCATTGACTTTGAAGAGAGAGTTTGGCAGGTTATTTAATAGTCCTGGAATGCTCACGTTTCAGACAATTTTTCTTATATTTTACTGTTTTAAATAAGATTTGTTATACATTTCTGGAGTTTACAAAATATTATAGGGGTCATACAGAGACTAAAGCTGTTACTATAGAGAGCCAAGTTAATATATCCCCTCATGTACTTATTTTTAAAGAAGCAGCTAAAATCTCTGTGTTAAAATCCCTAATGCAGGAAACTGTTAACCACAGTCCTCAAGCCCTGTGTTGGTTCACTGCATACATGCTGCTTTGCCTCCTGCGAACTCTCTCCTAATCTCTCTCTCCTTGTAGGTAACCACTGTTTGCTCTCTGTGTATTTGACCTGTTTGTTTGTTTTCTTTTTGTGTCTGGCTTTTTTCACTTAGAGTAATATCCTCTGGTTCTCTCAGAACATGTTGTGGCAAAGGCTAATTCATATTTCATCATGTACGTGCAACATTTTATGTACCACCTGTCCATCAGTAGACACTTAAGTTGCTCCCCTCTCTGGGTTATTATGCGTAAGTGTGTTTGTTTTTGCCGTGGACTGACCTGCTATTCTTTTTATATACAGTTTGCTCAAAAGTTGAGTACTGTGGTCACTCTATTTTTAATTTGTTTAGTCAGTATCTCTTTGTTCTGTACTATGTCTGCACCAGTTTGCACCAACAGTGTTCTAGGGTCCCTTGTCATCCATGCTCACCCACATTTGTCTCATCTTTTCATGAGTGTCATTCTAATGCCACCTGATAGACCAAGGAATTTTCGTGTGTACTTCCCCAGTAACTGATGGTAGTGAACACCTTTTCATATACTTGTTATTGAAGTTTATGTTTAGGTGAAGGTGTGTCTGTTAATTCCTTTGTCCACTGAAAATGAGATTGTTTTCCTGATATTGAGTTACAAGTGTTCTTCCTAAGTTTGGGGGGTTAGCTACTTATTAGATATGTGATTTGCAAATATTTTCCCCAGTCCTCAGGTCACAGTTTCACTTTGCAGATTGTTTCCTTTCCAAGACAGAAACATTTTATTTAATATAATCTCATTTCTTTATGTTTACTTTTATAGCCTGAAATTTTCTTGTGATATAAACTGAATATCAAGGTCAAGATCAAGAAAATTTTCACCTATGTTCTCTTCTGAGAGTTTTATAGTTTCAGGTCTTATGTTCAGATATTTAATCTTAAATGTGAATTGTGTAAAATAAGGGTCCACTTTCACTCTTTTGCATGAATAAATCCAATTTCCCCAGCACCATTTGTATTTAATTATACATTGTGCCCTCTTAATGCCTCTAATATTAGCTTTTCCATTAGTAGAGCAAAATACCTGACAACCACAATTTAAAGAAAGAGAAAGGTGTTTGAGTCCAAGTGTCTCATGGGTTCAGTCCATGGTTTGCTGGCTCTGAGGCAGAAAAATCACGGCAAAAAGGGCCTATGAGAGGACACATGTTCATCTCATGGCATCAAGGAAGTGGAGAGTTGCGGAAGGAGCTAGGGTCAAGAGTACAGCCTTCCAAGTCACGCTGATACCCACTGATGAGCATGGCCTCCAAGGTCCCATTGTCTTCCAATCATGAGCCTTTTGGAGATGGGTTAGGTCTAAACCATAGCAATGCCTTCAGTTGACCATCTATGTTGGACTTATTTCTGGGCTCTCTGACTTGCTCTGCTCATCTGTGCTTCTGTCTGTATGCATTGTCTGTTTGTATGCCAGTATAGACCCATGTATTATTGCCATAGGCCTATTGTAGTGTGATTTTAAATCACGAAGTGTGAGGCTTCCAAACTCGTTTTCCTCAAAACTGCTTTAGCTGTTTTTTGTTTGTACATTATGATTCCATATGAATTTTAAGACTATTTTTACTATTTCTGTGGAGAATATCATTGGAATTTTTGTAGGTATTGCATCAATCCTGTATATTTCTTTGTACTGTATAGGTATTTTAACAACATTAATTTTTCTAATGCATGAATGTAGAATATCATTCTATTTATTTGTGTTTTCTCTAGTTACTTTCACCAACATGTTATGATTTTCAATCTAGAAAACTTTCACTCCCTTGCTCATCTTTATTCCTATTTAAAATTCTATATCATTGTAAATCAGATTTTTCTCTTGATTTCTTTTTCAAATAGTGTTGAAGGAAATCCTGTTGAGTTTGTGTGTTCATTCCTGTATCCTGCAATATTATTGCTTTCATTTTTATTAGTTCTCCCAGTTTTCTGTGGAGCTAGACAAGCTGCTTTTCATGTTACTATGTATAAGACCCAGCTGTGAGCGCTGAGAAATAAGGAGGAATTTGTTCTTCATGGCAGACACCATGAGTTGGGTGAGTGTACAACTGGCAGTCATGTATATTGTTAAACACTGACTTTCCTGGGGAATGGAAAACAAGATACCCTACAATTTATGTGAAAATAAGCACTTGTTCTCGGTTTATTGTCATCTTGACTAGGATGCTAGACATAAAACATTTACTTAGATGAATAAGCATAGTAGTATAACAGAAGCTTTGGATTGGTTTACATGATCCTTCTGTCAGTGCTTAACTAACTACTGGTAACACTTTGCCAATTACTTAATATTTTCACGTAATATTTTACATTGCAAAGGAGGACAACATGGTCTCTGGGGATTCTTGTGAAATATGTAGGTTCTGGGTTTTATTTTTCCTCCTTCATAATTGTAATAGCCAGCAGGTTTGAAATTCTTTATAATTACATCATTGGGTACAAGATAGTCCAGCTATTTTATGTCACCATCATTAATGATGAAACTAGTTTTGCAACCAAAGCAAAAGTTGTAATCTTAACTATAAACAGAACTCTAAGGCTTTTGCAAAAGAAGTCAGTAAATTTCCCCAAATATAAAAAACTGTAGAAATAGTTTCTACAGACATTATTCAGTGTTATTTCTAAGCTGCATTCTCATTGCTCTCCCATCTCAACAAATCTCCAGGTTACTGTAGGATTATGAAGCTTGGCTCTGTGGAGTAAATCTTCTCCCCTCAGTAACAGTTGCTTCTGGGGTACAGACCACAATTAAAGGATTCCAAGGACTGGAGGTTCCCTCAGAAGGCTTCACCTACTAATCCTCTGGTGTTTGCTTATTTATTTGTTTGTCTGTTTTTCTCTGATGCACAATGTGTTGTGATCCAGCCCTGGGCCTCAGCAGGGTAAGACTCTGTCACCATTCCCTGTGCATTAGGATGGCCATTCCCCTGGGTGACATCTAAATGGCATTCTTTACTAACTTTGCAGGTCAGTTGCCTTTGTAGAGCGTGAACCTTTCTCCTGAGCAATGATCAGTTAGGGGCCTGTGTGTTCCACAGCAGCTTCAGATTCGCATTGAAAGATGTTAAGCGTGTAATTTTCTCACGTGAAACAGATGAATGCAATCTGAAAAAATTTCCTCTTTAATCAGTAGAGCTAATGTTGAGTACCTATAATCAGAATAAGAAAAATCAATAAAGTATTCAGTCTCCACCACACCTTGACTTTCACTGTCCTCCACTGTGCTCTCCGATACTTTGGAAAAGTGGAAAGCCTGGTTTTGTGTCTGGGCGTACTCAGAGGAGTTAATTTTGTGAGATCATTATAAATGATCTCTTCTTACTTAGGCTTTCTTTCACATCATCATTGAACTTCATATTCAGTTATTTACTTTGTGTCCAAATTATCCAGCTGTAAGTTAGGTAGATAGATAGATAGATAGATAGATGATAGATAGATCGATACATGCATACATACATAGATACATACGTAGATCCATAGCTAGATAGACTGATGGATGCATGGATGGTTAGGTAGATGGATGGATAGATGGATAAGTCAATAGATAGATGACAGAAAAAACTTTGAGCTGAGTAAATAACAGTTGAATTAATCAGCAAATGAATGAAAGCATATCTTTCATTTTGTACAGTTGTGTGGCATTTATGTAATGCCATACTAGAAGAACTCCATTTCACTCTTCTGATTAATATTAAACACATTTATAGGGACAGAAAATCTTTCTAGATGTGGTTGTAAATAACAGCTTTACCCTCTTGTTTAGAAAACAATTGTGTCTGCCCTTGCACAAGAGATCAGTGAAATCCTCAAAATTAAGCACTTAATGCTCATCAAACAGAAAACAAGGTCTGCTATCTCATAACCTTTATCTGCAGTGGAGGGTTGAAAATGGGGCTACAGAGCGATGCATGGAGATGGTGATAATGCATTTCAGCTTATTCTAACGTATAAATGACATTTACACCATGTTCTGTAATTGGAAATTGATACATTATGGTTTAAAAAGGTTACTAATAGTAATCCTTATCAATCTCTGACCCTTTCAGGATATATCTAGTATTTAACTCAATAGCTTAATAATCTTTTGATAAATTACTGGAGGGACATGTGTGAGTTTAATTTGAAATCATTATAAAATTCACAAATTTGATCTAAGTATTGGGTCTATCTAAAAATTAAAGCTTGTAAGTCTTTTGTTAGACTCTAACATAACCATGAGCTACAGAATAAATTAATTAGCAGACATTCTAATAAATATCCAGTTCAAAAGAAGAAAAAGAGCTAAGCTTTTTCATTTTTTAATAGTTTTCAGTGGTTTTAGTTTGACAATAATTTAATGAAATCTGACGGCAATTGTGTTCTTACATTTATTGGGATGAAGCTCATATCTTAGAAACTAATCAGTCCTTTTGCATATATATGCACAATGTCTCTTAAAAATACGTCATCAATGAAGTAGCTTAAAAGAAAAATGACCACACATGATTTCAGTCAATCAATTTATCTGGGTCTTTGGGGAAAATGATACTATTTCATGTATTATACCCAGAGCACCATTCCACCTGCCAGGTACAATAAGGAAAGTAGTTCTACAAATACTAAGTCTCGTTTTCACTTGAATAAACCCCATGTACATTTGCTCATCTAACTCTAACAACTTCTCCAGTCCTGCAGTTTGGAACCAGCAGCTCAAGTTTCCCATGTGGAGCTTTCAGAAGATGATTGAATTGTAGGGAAACCAAACTCATCTGCGGCTCAATCCACCAGTGAGTCAGTAACTGAACGTGCTAAGACATCTCTGTGCTTTCAGTTGCATGAAATGAGCAGCTCTCCTCCTCCCTGTCCCCCTGCTGTGATGCTTCTGCCTCCAAGCCAGCAGACTCTGTACTGAAAACGATGCACCAAGATCAGTCCTTCCTCCTCCACAGTGCAGGCATCAGGTATTTTGTTCCAGACATGGAGAGAAGTCTGGTACATCAAATAAATAAGCTTATTCAAAGCTGGCTTAACTCCAGACTCCTAAACTCTGTTGACATGGGCCTTCATGATTTGGTACAAACCCCTTTACCACTTCTTAATGTAGTTTCTTAATATAGATTCCAGGGGAGCAGAATTTGAATGAAATGGTAAATAGTTGATCTTATGTAGTAGTTTAGGTTTTTATTTTACTATGGTTTTTTTCTATGCTTTTGGAAGAGAAAACAATTGTGTCTGCCCTTGCACCATTTCTCTTTCTATGCTTTTCTATGCTTTAAATATAAGAAGGAGGTGCTCATTTAGGAAGTTTGATACTCTATCAACTGTTTCATGAGCACAGCTTACAAATAAAATATGTTTTAGGGAAAGTGGAGAGAAAGGGGGGAAAGGAAAGGAGTGAGAGAGACTAGATTAGATGATTTCTAAACCAGGATACACATTTCAAAGTGTTGCCCATAGCCACATTTCAAGACTGTGATTTCTCAGACAGCTAGGGTCCTATAAAAATGCGAAATCTTAGAATTACTGAATAAGAAACTAGGGTTGTCGAACAGCCACCCGAGTTTTAGCAAACTGTCCAAGTTCTTTTGACGCATGCTGAATGTTGGAAATGACTGGTGTGGAAAGGACCCATCACCGGGAGACTGTGCAGCCTGGGCACCCGGATGCAGACGTGAGCGCTCCGCCCTCCGCCATGTAGCTAGTGGGCTCCAAGTCCTGTTCTCCGCAGAGCGTGCTGAAAGCCGCAGAGGAGCAGAGTAGGTGTGTGGTGTCTGTCTGTCATGATGACAGAGGACATGTCAAGCTATCAAAAATGCCGTCCCCACCTTATAAAAGGCTCATTCTGGGTGTCAGACCAGATCTTTTATGTCCTATCTCAGTCCTGAAACAAAAGACCTACACCTGCTCTCAGTTGCTCCTGATAGACTTCCTTAACTCTGATTCCTGTCCTGGAAAAATCTCAGGTAAGTACAATCTCGGGGGCTGAGGGCCTTTCAGTTTACTCTGTGACACATTTTCTTTCACATGACCACAGTGTTAATGGACTAAAATCGAACTGCTCCCTCCAGCCCCCTCAGGTCTTGGCCCTGCCCTAAAATAAAAGCTGTGTTTGCAACAGCTGCCTACACAGACTGCCTGAAAATCCCGTGTGTTCATCCCCTACTTGAAAGAAAATATGTTTGCTTTTCATATATCTGTAAAACGTCGTGAGAGTGGAATATAGAGTAGAATAGGGAAGTGAGGCGATTTTGCTCTGCAAATGTGAAGCAAGAGAACAGAGTCCAGGACCTTAATGGAGTATGAATGATGCTGCGACTCCAGAGTATCACATCGAATTCAGCAGCACAGCAGCCAGATCTCCTTACCTTCTCAGCGGCTGCAAATGCAGACCCCTGTTTATCATCCTCTTACGTGAGGCAGTGGACAGTGCCAGCTGTCATGCCCGGGGTGTTTTGGCAGTGACTAGTTGCTACCTTAAACAGAGGCCAAGGGCAGAATGTGTAATACTGGGCTGATTCTTCACACTGAATTTAACTGTGATTAAGAGGGAGTGAAGACCTTTGGTCGGTTTCTCTCAGCATCCAGCAATTTTCTTCTATTGCTATATAAATTATCAAAAGAATAGCATGCCTGGAAAGGTGTGTTATTGCTCACTTTGGCAGACCTGAAAAAAAACTCCTCCCATGTCTCAGAGTCCTAGGTATATAAATCAAACACTAACTAGGTCCAGCTGGACTTAAAATTGTTTTTCAGATATATTTGAACGCTTGACAGGTGATGTTGTGATAGGCACACAGGTATCAGAACCAATTACGATGCTTCAGTCTCACACATCTTTGATGCCCCTGTTGAACTGCACACCAGACTTTGGACACATTTGTCTTTCTAGCTTACAGTGCTGCTTTTGGCCCTCCAAGAACACTTCTACACCCCATTGGGGTGCTTCTACATAGGAACAGGCCCTGAATACAGATATGTCCCAAGGTACACAAAGAATATTAAGCTACACTCCAATTGAAGGAAGACTCTTAGTTTTGTAGTCTATTAAAAGTTCATGTTTTGGAATTTTTAAATAAAAATATCTGATACTTAAATCACTTCTTTTGCAGACATCAGTGAAATTTCTTTCATTGAGTGTTCTTCCATTACCTATAAATTGCTCATATGTTAGTCACCTTCACGTTACTATAATGAAACATCCAAAATGATTAGCTTATAAAGAGCAAAGGCTTATTTTGGCCCATAGATTTTGGAGGTTCCAGTCAGTAATTGGCCCCGATGTTGGGAGCTTGTGATGGATGGCACAGGGCACAGGGGTGGAAGTAGAAGGTGGAATGAAACTCTTCACGTCACATGTAGGAAGCAAATAATGGCAAAGGAAACCACCAGGGCCCCACAAGTGGCCTTTGAGAGTGTGCATTCCATAGCCTGAAGAGCTCCCAAGGCATAATTCATCTCCAAAAGCTTCTACCAACTGCCTAAGGGACCGGCTTGGAGGACAAGGCTTACCGCATGCACCTTGCAGACCACTTACCCAAATATGAGTACTTGCTCTTATCTTCCTGACTTTTTTTCTGTGCAAATAAATGCACTTTCTATGTTTAGATATCCTATTTCACTTGTGTTCTATTTGTTCTGCTTAATACTATGTGTGGCATGTTTTCTAATGTATTACTTCCTGGCTAGAGGTGTAGCCGCATGGTACAAAGCATGCTTAGCATATATGAGGCCCTTAGTTTGATCCCTGGGACCTCACATGGGAAAGTTTTGATAGATTTTAATGCCACAACCACATCCGCCAAGTGACTGTCTTCACTGATGCTCCTGGTAATGTCCCTGAGGGGCTGTATCACTTTACAAGACCTCGTGAATCCTCAAAGATTAGATTATACTTACTGTCATGGTTTGTGCCAGTGGCCCCCAAGCCTCAAGTAATTATGGACTGTACCAAATCTAGTGTTTGTGATTGGTTCACTGAATAGTGCCCAGATTGGTAGTGTGGGTGCTACACCCACCTAGGGTTGGAGCCAGGGTATAATGTAATGGTGGGAAGCAGGTGTGGGTTTCTGCCTTGCTGTTTTGCAGCCAGCCATCAATGGAGGCCCCAACATGCCATGCTACCCTGGAGCCAACTGAGTATGGACTGAAACCTCCAAGAACTGTAGGAAATAAACTTTTCCTCCCCTAAATTCGGGCATCAGGTATTTTGTCTCAGCAGCGACTAAAGAGTAACTAAGACACTTACTAATTGCATTTAAAATTTATTTCTTTTCCAACTACCAGTATATACCTTATAATATATTAAATTGCACATTTAAATGGCATATTTGATAACTAAACTTTGAGACAATATTGAATTACAGACATGGCAGAATCAGCAATTTCCATTAATTTTCAAGGCACCTTGTAGATGTGTTCAGGTTCGACGATTGCTTGGATTCTAATTATTTCCAAGATAAATATTTAACCGACAATAATGACACTAGTTATTTTATTTAAAGGACATTAAACACGTTTTCTAACTACTATCGTTTAAGAAAATGAAGCTATGTTGAGGAAAGTGAGATTTGGGGTAACTATCTGAGGATTGAGAATATATCTATGTTATTTCAAGGAAGCCTTACAGAGCAGTTCTTCACAGGGATTGTTACAGACAGGGAGAAGGGACAGTCTGTGACTGTGGCAGGTCTCTAATTCCCTGTGCTTGGAAACAAAATGCAGAACAGCTAACCACATGTGTACAGTGAAATACAGCTATGTGGTGATAAATCTCCAACAGCATGAGATCTTTTTTAGATGCTGCAGGACAAGAACGTGTACCAGGAGAGAGTACAGTGTCGGGAGAGTAGTAAAACCCCAGGGACTGTGAAACCTTCGAAGAAGAATCAGAAGGATCATGAGAGGTGTTCAGAATAGGCTTCCATGCATGTATCATAGGGAAGAATAAAAATTGCAAAGAAACACAACTATTCTAAACCGTGCCTGCCTGAGTGAGGTTTCTAAGTGGAAGAAAATAGCTTGGAATGGTCACTTCAAATACTGTCAGTGACCTGCAGTTGGAGGCCTGCAGTTCTGGGTAAGGAACGGGAAGAGCCTATCTCCGTACGCACATACTCACTTGTAATGGGCTCCACTTTGATAGCCACTGGTCTTCAAGCGCCTTTCATTCGGGGCAGTTAAAAGTTGTGGATGACAAATAGAGAATGTGAAAAGGACACAGACAGGAAGAGAGGAGGGAGTGTGGCTGAGGGTGCGGGAAAGCAGCAGGAAGGGGGAAGAGACTCGGCGATGGGGGATGGATGATGGTGCTTCTGTCGGAGGTGAATTCTGGGTCTTGATTCGGAAATATGAAAGCAAAAGGACTGCCCGAGTTACTGATGTTATGTGGCTGCTACTACAGGAAGTGGTCTCTTCTGCGAAGAGGAAATGAGTCTTCAAGCTAAGAGCAGCGGGCAGGAGTTGGATGTGGTGAGAGCACGTGGCAGGCAGGGAAGATTGTGTGAGAAAACAGAGCAAGGAGCAGCCTGGGTTAGACAGAGAGCTAGGCAATTGGAACACCTGGAGAAACCCTGAGGAAAAAGAAAGAACACAAGAAGTGACTGCTGAGTAGAGACTGCAGGTGGCTCTCCTGCAAAGGGGGAGGAACCCAGAAATGGAGAGTGGGGAGGGGCCCTGTCCTGCACGGAGCCAGCTCCCCACAGGGAAAGCAGTCACTGTGCGTTGCAAACCAGAAGTGAGGAAACGGGGTACAGAAACAGAGGGAAGGATGAAGGAGAGGAAGGGGAATAAAAAGAACCAAGATACGTACAGGACATGTACCTACTCCCTGAAGTGGATGTAAACATTATGTGTCAGAAACAGGTACTGATAAGAAAGACTGAAACCACCCCCGGAGCTGGGACTGGAAGGGGGCAGGCAGTGGCCTCAGCGGGAAAACCTGTGCTCTGGGTCAGACAATGTGGAGTTCAGGTTCACTCCGTGTTCCGTGGGGAGCCAGGGAAAGATGCTTTTATAGGAAAGAAATACAAGACTTGTGTTTCAGGAAATTACTCTACTAGAGTTCTCCCGGGAAGCGAGAGCTCTGAGTGAGAGTCACAGTGGAGAAGTGGTCTGCAGGCAGAGGAAGGGCCCGTTGGAGGTCGAGATGATCATAATATACTAAATGAATGTATGGAATGAAAAGACAGACTGCAGAGAGTCGTGGAAAATGGCCTTTCTGTGTGTGCGCCCTTCGTCAGGCTGCTGTGAAACACAGCGTGACTGAGGAAGGTCCGACGGGGTCAGGAGGAATTTTCTGCACCGACTCCTGTTGAGACGGTGAGCACCGTCTCCTTCCTGAAGGATGAATCTTCTGCTAGTGGGGAATACAGCAGCATCCACCCTGGGCTGACAGTTATCTTGAAAACACAAAAGTGCCTTGTGGGATTTAAATTCTTGGGGTATTTTTTAATCTCTCCGCTGCTTATCAATAGGCTGAAACTAATTTTCATTTTGAAATTAAGAGTTTCTGTAAAGTTCAGCCACCAACAGCAAAGTAAACAAAGGGAAAGGCGGTATTTTTCTGAAGAGGCACAGCACAGCTGCTGAACGACGCTGTGGTAATTTTCCTAAGTGCTACTCTCAGTCATATTAGGTCTGTCTTCTGGACTCTTGATCATTAGATGCTTGACTACTACAGAAATTGAACGTGATTTACAGTATGAATTCATCAAATATTCTTAAAGAGAGCATACAGGAGCTCAGGAACATGTATTATTTTATTAGGCATGGTGCTTACACTCTGGCTCTATTATGACATCATGCAACTTTAAATATTTTATTATAATCCAAACAGACTATGAGTTACATTTTCCTTGGAAAATTTGGGCTCAGTTCTCTGTATGAATATTTGTAGTTGTAGAAATTCACATATTTAAACGTTATAAAGAAGGACTTCTGCATATGGCTGCCTTGGGTCTCAGAGTTGTTAGTGCAAGATGCAGTATGGTTTCTAACCTATAGTAAGTATGAAGAAACAACATAGAATGAGGCTAGAATGTAAGTGTTACGTCTTCTCAGTTGGATAAAACATGTCAAAATGTACCCAAATATATACTGTAAGATGCATTGAAGGTTCTAGAAATCCTGGGAACTCTTGTTCACCTCTGGGTTGTGTAGATTTTTCCCAGCACAGGTGTAGCTACATAGGGCTTGCAAAGGGAACTGGCAGGTCAAGGAACCAGTGTAGCTGCTTCATCTTTCTATCCATCAAAGCCCCCGTCAGTAGCTTCCGTCAATGAGATCAAAGTAATTTCTATGCTGAACCTCATGCTGGCTGGGAACTGAAATGTGAAACGTCCTCCTGGACCCCGTAAAATGTGTATTTTTGTGGGGCTGCAATACATTGAAGTAGCATCAGAAGTATTTTAAGGCTGAACAGCCTTGCAAAAGAAGAAATGAATGGTAGTATTTTCCTAATGGAACGTACACCAACAGTACGTCATTTACTCCTACTGATCTGGGTACTGGATGAGGTGTCTATGAAAGAAGTGAAATACGGAATCTTCATTCAGTGAGACCAAAGAAGCCTGGGGTCACATCCTCTGCGCAGCTCTATAGGATCAGCGTCTGCCTCGCTGCTCTCCTGTCTTACTGTACTTGCTACAGTCCCCAGAAAGATAGGCCACTGGGGGCACAACCTGGCTGGGGGATCTCAGTGGGTTTCCTTGAAAAATTCTGTCCTGCAGACAAATTGGCACATGAAGTCGTCTTTGTCCTGAATTTTCCAGGCTGTACAAAGGAAGAATATACTCAATCTGAGCCCTAACCCATTGTACAAGGAAGATAAATTACATTTGTTTCTTACAATTATCTTTATTTCTTAGTTTAGGTAGAACTATTCATTTCCTTCAATGTAATACATTTTAAATTTGATTCAGTTAAGAATATTTTGTTTTAAAAACTCGAGCGTTCCAAATGACACAACTTCTAAACATTAGGACCAAGACTGTATATAATTGAACATCATCTGTTTATGAAAGCAATGTGTGATTTTAGAAAGTTTGCAGATAAGTAAGATCTTCACGTACTTGGGTTTTTTTCTCACTTTTTCCCCAAAGAGATAAATGGATATAAATCTAAATAACTTAAGTATCAAGAATAATATACCTTTGGAGTAATATGTGTTAACAGGTTCAATTTATAACACATAGTAGTTGTAAATAGAACTCTATTGTATTTTCCAAGCTGTTTAGATTATTTTAAGTCAGTTGCTGTGGCTGCAAGGCCTGTGTTTTGTAGATGCTTTGGAACAGGTGATATTTTAATGATAGTCATGGCGAAATTTTGTAGACAGTTTTTGTCCTCCTCAACACCTGTGATCCTATCTGCATGTATTTTAAGATTAATTAGTTAATGTCTCCCAGGTGCTAGGAAGATTTTGGAGGCAAGAAATGAAGCATTCTGTTAAAGTGGCTATTGCTGACTTCAAAGACAGAGTTCAGAAATAACAGTTTATTAACCATAACTGATAAAAGTCATTGAGAAACAGCATTCTATGATATTACACATGGTCCATTTATCCATAGTATTTTTCCTTCCCTTCTCCATTCCTCATTCTTCTTTCTTTCTTTCCTTCCTTCTTTCCTTCTCTCTTTTCTCAATTAATTGAGAAAATTAACACTATTGGGGAAAATTAACACTAATTGGGGAAGAAACTAAGAAATTTGGATACCATTATTCAGAATGGCAATAATGAAAGGAAGCAAAATAATTTAATTAATTGGTTACATTCATTTAAGGAGAGTGAAGTGACTTGTGCCTTGGTCTCAATGAAAGCAATTCCATTGTCAGTGGTAATCAATAAAAGGTTGAAACATATAAAAGTTACAAATTTTAGCTTGGGAGAGTTTAAGCATTATGAAAAGATGGAAGTGATATTCCTAACAGAGAAGACTCAAAAACTGGCACAGGACAATTAAGCAATTCTAACCCCTACTGATGTCTTAAAAGGAGCAAGAAGCTGGGAGACAGACTCAGGTCCGTCTCTCTAAGGCATATTGAAAATGTGGTAATAATAAACTTGATCATGATTTCCTTTGGATCAAACTTTGACTTTTATATAATTTTTACATGTAATTTTACATATATTGTGTAATTTGAAAAACTACTCAATGAGGTAGGTACTGTT